>VMDR010002884.1:63514-81611 GCA_007922815.1 Macrotus californicus | reverse complement strand
TTTTACAATTATTTATGATTAGAGATAGTATTTAAATGTCTTTACTACTGTCTTCATTTATTTTGTGTTCTTTTTATCAACTTTTTCCTTTCTACAATTTTCTTTTTCCTGCTCTGCGCTGGATTGATAAAGTTATTCCATTTTTAATTTCTTCAGCTGATTTTGAAACTATAACTTATATTTCTATCCCTGTGGTTGTTATTCTTATATTTTTAACTTATGAATCTATAAAGTTTTATAAAGTAGTATGTTATTCTTTATCACTATTCTCTTAAACACACTAATGATTTGGGCATGACTTAGCCACTTATAAAACAATGTCTGATATTATTATTATTATGTAGAGTTTCAGTTGTTTTTTTTAGCACAAAAAGTTAATTATTTCAGTCAATTGTTAATTAAAATATATCCACTTATTTTGTCAACTTCCTTGCTGTTTTTATTTCTTTTATCCAATGTCTTCCCAGTTTGCCTGATTCAAACCTTAATTCTTACTAGCTATGAGATCTTAATCTTTCTGTATGTCAATTTCTTGCCTGTAAAATGAAAGTTAAAATGTCGCCCTGGCTGGTGTGGCTCAGTGGATTGAGCTTTGGTCTGTGAATCCGAAGGTCCCTTGGTTTGATTCCCAGTCGGGGCACATGCCTGGGCTGCGGGCCAGGCCCCTGGTTGGGGGGGTGTAAGAGGCAACCACAGACTGATGTTTCTCTTCCCCTCTTTCTCCCTCCCTTCCCCTCTCTAAAAGTAAATAAATAAAATCTTTAAAGAAATAAAATAAATAAAATAAGATAAGATAAAACAAAACAAAACATATCTACCTCACAATATTTATTGTGAGGATTAAAAGTGGTTGAGGTATATAAACTGTTAACTATTGTTATACTTATTATTAGGCTTTTTTCTTTACAATCAAGTTCATTCTTCAACGAGCCTATGAGAGGGTAAAACTTCCATGGGCGAAATGTCTTTATCTTGTCACTGTGTTGGATGACAGTTTAGTTGCAGTACAAAAATCTGGCTTGATCACAACTTCTTTGCCTTCAGCTGTTTCAATGGTTATTGCATCTCTCAGTGCTGATGAGAGGAGACCAGCCCCCCCACGTCGTTCTTTCACAGGTAACTTGTCTTTTAGGATGCTCTCTCTGCCCTTGATGCTTTTGTTTCCCTACAGTGTGAATTTATTTTTACTTATGTTGTTTGGAACGTAACTTGTGAACTTTTAGTGTGAGGGTATGTCTTCTGTTCTAGAAATTTCTCAGCCACATCAAATGTCATTCCTCTGTCTTTCTCTTTCATCACAGCAGGGGTTTTCCCTGGAACTCCTATACATGTATTTTGGAGCCCCTGCATCTACTATTCATGCCTCTTAACTTCTCTTTCATAGTTTCCCTCTTTTACTGCGTCCTGTGTGAAGTTTTCAGCATGATTCCCAATTCTCTCTTTGGCTGATTTCACTCTAGACTTTATCCCATCTATTGAAATTTTTAATTTCAAATCAGCCTTTTTCATACCTACTTATTCTTGAGGATGTTGATTTTTAGCTGGTTCCTATAAATAACTACTCAATTGTGTAAATATTTTCAGTCATGCACTGAGGTAAGGAAAGTTCAGGACTTTGACCTGTGAAATTCTCAGGAGGTTAAAAGCTTTAAATTCATTCTTATTTAGTTATAATTTCCATAAATCAAGTCTTTTTTTTGGTCAAAATCACTCCACTGCAGTGACAAAGACTCTCAAAATGCCTTATTTTCGTGTAGCTCCTGTTTCATGAAGCTCGGGGAATTGACCATCTATATGCATCAGACATCCTCATACTGCACACAGATCCCCAAGAAAATCAGACTGAAAGGTAACAGGCAAAAATACAGTCACTGATTTTACTTATCTCTTATTTCTCCTCAGGCAGTGCAATGGGTCCAGGGTAATTTGCAGCAATTAGCTGCTCTGTGGATTCAGAATACTAGTGGCTGAGACACAATTCTGACAAGCTGTCTCTAACCTTCCTTCAGAAAGCACCTCAAACTCATTCTTCTGTGCACAGGAGCCCAACCTACAGAGAAAGAAGGAATGTGAGGAAATACTTTCCCCACCAAGAGAATGTTCGCAGCAAAGCATTACTCAATGGCCCCTTTCAGTCTGTAAAATATTGCCAGTTGTCCTGGATGAGCTCTTTGTTTCCCGAGGGTAAAGGGTTTTAAGCTAAGACATTTCATTAATTCTGTTTCATCGGGAGCTCAGACTAAAAGGGTTCCTTTTATCTCAAAGGATCCCAAAGTCCTCGAAAAGTTCTGTGCCGACACAACCCCTCGTTTGAAGGCCGGCCCCCTCAGAAGTGCTGGGTTGGACTAAACCTTAAATCTATGACTGATTCTCACTGAGCGCGCCGTGGGGCTGGTGAGAGTCACCAACTAGGCCAGGAAGGCCTCAGTTTTCAACTTCTGTACGCGGTATTAGATATTTTGGCATTTGCATTTTCAATAGGCTTTTAATGCCAGATATTATTCAAATAATTTTCAAGAAAATGACTTTAACTATTATATATCTTTATGCTTAGAAATAGATGTTTGTATGTTCTCACTTTAACCCTTATCACTGTCGCCTTCTGATATGGATAGATAAGCACAAAATCACCAGTAAAGTCAAGATCAAACATGTATCAGACCTAGGGTTAGAACTTATGGTTTGTAACTTCTGGTCTAATATCCATGAAGGCAGGAGCGCCTATAAATAAATGTGAATATTTGGTCCATTCAGAAACCACCTGAGATATTCCTTATACTTTGTAATGACTCTATTAGTAGTATAAAAACTGTTGCTTCTGACATGTTATAAACAAAATCAGCAATCCCATGAACCCATTATGAGATACTTGAGAACT
Source organism: Macrotus californicus (assembly GCA_007922815.1). Taxonomy (NCBI): domain Eukaryota; kingdom Metazoa; phylum Chordata; class Mammalia; order Chiroptera; family Phyllostomidae; genus Macrotus; species Macrotus californicus. The sequence continues at coordinate 78,733 of VMDR010002884.1, read as the reverse complement.
TTATTTTGAGGGCTTTGAAAGGCAAAGGAAGACAGCCAAAGGAGTTCTCTGCAAACAGGCTGCTTTCCCAGATAGCCCCAGAAGGCAAAAAGAATGAGCAAATTTATGAATCAGAGTTCTTTGAATAGTTCTAGCCTGGTGTCTAACTGTGAGTGTGAGACCCTTTGACTCCACCACAAAGCTTAGCGCTGTAATCAAGAGTGTTGATAAAAGTGCACACTTTCAAAATACAGAAATTGCAACAAGCTCTGGTCACTTAAATGAAGAGAAACCTACAAAATTGTAAGTTCATCATATGTGCCAAACCACATTCAAACTCACAAAGGTTTTACGGCCCATGCGCTCCGTCACGGGTAGTATATTTCTGAAAGCTTAGTGTGTGTCAGGCACTCTCATTTAATTTCCCTAATAAACCAATCTGGTAGATCTTATAATCGATATAGCCTCCATTTGATAAACAAAGAAACAGAGATTTAGACAAGTTATGTAACTTGTGCCAGGTCACGTCCCAGGAACGGCAGGGCTGGGATTTGTACCCAGGCCTCTCTAATGCAGAGTTTGCTCCAAAGCACTGTACTCTCTCAGCTACATCCTGCTACAGGTGGGGATGCGAGTGCCTGAAGAAGATAGTTCTGTACCCCCGGTGCTTAGAGCTGTGCCCGGCATCCAATGGTGCTTAGTAACTACGTGTTGGATACATGAATGCATAAGTTAACACGAGTAAAAAGAACTGCCTGCATCTTCAAAAGGGCTTGTAAAGTTCCTGCCACGTGACCCACGAAAGCTTTCCAAACAAGTCTTTGCTGTCACCTTGTAGCATCCTCCAAATTGCTTCCAAGGCGTCACAATATGAACTTCACAGGAGTCCCCCTGGGTAAACTGTTTGCTCTCCGCTGCTCTGTTTAGTTGTGAACAGGTGGAGATACTACATAGTGGGAATTATCTGAATCCCTGGAAAAGAAACGTATGGAACATGTCTTTTTCAATCCTTGCTGTTCTTCAGTGTCTGTTAGCCAATGGATGGGAGAGCTGGTAGTTAAGCCCCGTGTCTGCAGTTGGTCTTGTCAGCTGTGTGATGTCGGTCCTACAGTTGTCTTGGCCTCGGTTTGCTCATTCAGAGAAGGCTGTGAGCCCCCTAAGGTGCTTGGGAGGACTCAGTGAGTTAATTTATGTAAGAAGCGTGGCATAATGTGCCATATATAGTACGTGGTCAATAAATGGTAACTTTTCTCACATCAGAAGTATCTCGTTTCCTTCCATATGTGGGCAGAAACTTAACTGACTCCTCAGCAAACAGATATCGAGTGACCCACCCCATGTGCCAGCCTCTGCTCCATGCGCACGGGATAGAGAAACAAGGTAAACTGTCTGCGTTCATGGGCCTCATGTTCTAGAAGGAGACTTAGAAGGTCAATAAAATACGGTGTGCTATATGGTTGGTGGTGAAAGGCAGGTCATAGAAGGGTAAGAGGATGTAGGAGATGGTAGGGAGGGTTATTTCATACATCACAGTGGGAAAGATCTCTGAGGGATGCACCTGACAAGAGGGAGGCAGGTCCCTGCAGACCCTGGGAACAGAGCATTTCAACAGAGGGAGTTCCTGGCCTGTTAAAACAAAAAAGGCAGGGAGCCCAGGAAGCAGAGTGGATGAGTGAGGAGTGGCAGGAGATGAAGGCAGTGAGGTAGAGGGAAGGCAGGTCCTGCAAGGGTGCAGCCATGGTCAGGACTTGGGTTCTGCCTCAAAGGAGATGGGAACCGCTAGCGGGTTGTGAGCAGAGGAAGGACAGGACCAGGCGTGTCTGAGGAGAAGGTGGACAGCTGCCTGTAAAGGGGCAGGGGAAGCAGGGAGACCAGTTAGGGCACTGTTGCGTCGGCCCAGAGGAGGTATGGTGGAGGTTCAGACCCTGGTGGTGGCAGGAGGCAAGACGAGGGATGGTCAGATTCTGGATATATTTGAAAGGTTGAGGTGACTTGGTTTGCTTTGGGTTGGATTTTAAAAAGGAAACAAAGAGGAGGGGCAAAGATGACCCCAAGGTTTTATACCAAAGCATTAGTAGACCCATTTTGCCATTTTGTATGGGGACACTAGAAAGGAAGAATATTTTAGTCAGGGTTCTCCAAAGAGAGAGAATAGATAAATAGATAATAGATAGATAGATAGATCATGGCTCATGTGATGATGGAGGCTGATAAGTCTCAGTTCTGCAGGGAGAGTTGGCAAGCTACAGGCCCAGTTAAAGGATGAAGGCAGGAAAGACCTGATGTCTCAGTTTGAAGGCAGCCAGGAGGAATTCCTTCTTACCTGCAGGAAGGACAGCCGTTTCTCCTCTTCCCACTTTCCACTGCTTGGATGAGTCCTGCCCACATTTGGGAGGACAATCTGCTTTACTGTCTATTGATTTAAATGTTAATCTCATCCAAAACACCCACAGAGAAACACACAGGAAAATGTTGCACCAAATATCTGGGCACCCCATGGCCCAGTCAAGTTGACACAAAAATTCACGACCACAGAGGAGTAGCAGATCTGGAGAGGAAATGAGGAGCTGTGCTCTAGACATATTAAGTTGAAGATATTTATTAAAACTCAAAGGAGAAATGTGGTTAAGCAATGGGACGTAGAGACCAGTGTCCTTGACATATACTATTTTTCTTTTCCCTCGTACATCCCATATGCAGTCCCAATCGGAAATTCCTGTGTTAACACTGACTTGAAGGGACTCTGCCCTCATTGTGAGATTAAATTGCTAATTTAATGACACTTATTTAGCGATATCAGAAAACATTCCTAAAGACATCATGGCTTCTCACTTTTCTGAACCGTCTCCTTTGCTGTTTCATCTTTCTGGATGCTCTCTCCTCATCTGCACACCTGGAAGACATTTTTAAGATTCATGAGATGGTATCGCCTCCTCCTTGAATCTTTTCCTGAGTCATTTAGCAAACTTCAGACTATGGACACTCCTGTTCCTCCTTCTCTCCAGATTCTTCTTCCTTTCCTTCCTTCCTTTTGCTATTCTTCTCTCTAAAAAATACAAAGTTTTCATTTATTTCTCTGTCTTTATATATACATGTACAATTGAAGCCATAAGGAAAAGAATAAATAATATTAAAAAGCACCTAAAATCCCAGAGTAATGACGTTTAACTAGCTTTCTGGAGTTTGCTAGATTTATACAAAATTACATAATTTTATGAGTGTTTTTGTAATATGTTACATAGCCTGCTTTTTAAAATCAACAATATGTCATGAAGTTCTTCTAATGTCAATCAATATAGCTGAATGTGACTCATTTAAACAGTTGCTTATTTGAGTGTATGGATATAACATATTTTATTTCATCACTTAATAGTGGCTTCCTGGCTTTAGGCCCAACTGGATCCAGGACAGAAACAGCATCTTGAGGACTCTCCATTTCTTAGCTCTGTGTTTCTCTGGATTGGCTTTATTTTCAAATGAGCTTTGTCCATGTTATATCAAAGCTGGCCCCAGGCAGTTGCAGGCTTACAGTCCTTAACATCTATTATTTCTGGATGAGAAAATCTTCCTTCTCCGACAGTGCCAACAAAATTCCCAGAGAGAGCTCTAATTGGACTGGTCCAAGTTACACGCTCGCCTTTCAGTCAGTTGCTGTGGCCAAGTGGAAGGTGATCGGGGGACTAAGAGGCCCCGGGAGCCAGGGGAGGTTCGGTCTCCCCTCCCCTCTGTGAACCTCATGAGCAGAGAATGTAGGTAGGAGGATTTTGAAAAGATATAAGGTGTTCTGTGACCAGGTGACATGGGTGTAGTAATTGAGGAGCCAAAAACAATAATACTTAAGGCAGATTAACATAGTGTTTTTAAAAAACACCAGTGCTTTTGTGGGGGGAAAAATGTTCAATGACTACAAATCAGTATAGCACAAGATGTCTATGGTTTGAACTTTACTTTAACCAACAGGTGCCACACCATTTCTACTTCAGGGCTGGGCGACTCCTGCCCTTTGCCAATTAGTCTTGTCTTTTTTCTCTTTTTGCAACATCTGTTGTCACCCGCGGACTGAGCAGAGCTGGATCATGAACTTCCACTGTCCTGGGCAGCCATTACTTCACCCCTGTGCCCGTCTGCTCCTTATGGCAGCTGAGGTATCATGGCCTTTTTTCCTTTCCCATGCTGCAAATTTTCTTCAACAGAGAATTGGCCAGAAGAAGTGAAGGGCATGGCAGCCAAAGCTGAGAGCCCTGTTTGGAATCTCATGGGCTCCAATGCACCAATCCTAAAAGTTGTTGCATTTCACATTCAATTGTCTCCTGGCCTCACTAAATCAATGCATGAGCAGAGGCATGGCAGGACCAAGGTGTGTGGAGACCTGGCTAGGTTCATCATTTGGCAGCCCTTGAAGTCCCTGTGTTTGGCATTTACTCAAAGGAGAAACTGAGGGGCGTGGAGAAGCCCAGATCACTAGTAGCTGCCCCCTGCGCAGTCCCAAACTCTCCTGCCCACTCAGTAAGACAAAAACCCTGTGATACCAGGACACACCCTGCTTAGCAGGCAGCTTTTCAACCACCGACCTCTGCATGACTCTAGGTCTCCCGACACCACCTACCTCTACACAGGCAGATAGTCCCAGTATTCCAGAACAGTAGTCTCCACCGGAGTCCTAGGAAACACAGTTTTCTCCATCTCATCTCCCACTTGGTTGGACCATCCTTAACCTGCCCAGCTCAGAGAAATGAAGAAAACTTTGAGGAAGCTGACGTTAAGCAAGCAGATCGTTAAACTTTGGAGCCAAAGTTAACCATTTCGGAGCCAATGTGCACCAGGGTTTGGTGCCACCAAGAAGAGAAGAACGAAATGACAACCTGTGTGTGATGGAGGTGGTGAATGGGTAGAGGAGAGAAAGAAAGTTTGCCTGCAAAAGCAAGATGAAACCTAGAACTATTTCCAAACTCTCTTTAGCTGAGGAACTCTTTACTCAAAGGAAATCATACTCCACATTGAGAGAGAAGGTGACTGAGTTGAAGAGAGGCGAAGACCCAACCGATCCCTCTCCCCACCTACGACAGCCCCTGCGGCCCCTCCCAAGGAATTCTTAGGACTTAACGTGGCTGAAAAACCGCTGACCTAGACTGTCTACTAGAGTAACAGCGAAGAATGCAGTTCGCTCAGAGACAGCCTGATGTTGCCTCGGCTTTGTTCCAATGTTAAAAAGGGAGCAGGCCGCCGAGCAACAGACAAAATCAAACCACGAAACAGATACCTTTGGGCGATTTTTCATCAGACAATGAAATGGGATGCTTTGTGTCCTTCAACTGTTGTATCTTATTATCTTTTATCTTTTCAAAGACATCTATAGGACGGTAAACCTTTCCTTAATATTGGTGTGTAATTCTAAGCTTAGGTTCATTGTTTTTTTTCCAATCCCCTTCTTACTAGCTTTGTTTTAACTATAACACACCTTTTCCTATCCCTTCCTCAAATTCTGGTCAATCCAGAGCTTACTCCACTTCTCCTATGTTAGCCTGCTGCTGTCCTTACATTCCCTCCTCCCACTGGATTGTTAAGCTCTCTTGGGGAGGAAAAGGTTTCTATTCAAGGATGCATCCTGGCACCTGACACAGGACATGTCAATCATCAATAAATATTCGCTGAATGAGTGGCAATCACAGCAACAGAATGGGTACAAGTCCTCTACAACAGCGACAAAACAAGCCAAAGAGAAATCGGGACAGGTGCATGAGATGGAGGCTTTGGAGCCAATTTGAATGCAAGTCATAACAAGTCTTGGCACCTTCGTTCTCTTACCTACAAAATTGGAGTACTAGTGTGGTGGCATCACATCCTTCTCGGGCCTGTAGCTGGAGTTACCTTAAAACCCTTACACCATCCATGAAGTGCAGTAAGTACGCCGGGTTCGACATTCTCCTCCACTGAACCTCAGCGACTGCAGAATAGACCTTCCAAGCCCAGATGGACAGATGAAGTGAATGGAAGAGCACAGAGTTGCCTTCACGTGAAAGGCACATTTGGGCCAGCTCTGTTTTATGTACCTCCTTGGGGTGTTGGGGTTAACATATGATAACAGCCTTGCCTAACATCTGACCCACGGCCATGGGTGTCTTATAAATGTGAGCCTGCCCCCGGTGCTGACAGAGAGCAAAGTGCAGTGAGACTCCATATGAGGCTGGCCTGACTACCTGCCCCTCTTCCACCCTGCCCCTCTCCAAGACGATGCATAGAACTCCTCGAGCACCTAAGAAAATGCATTTTGAAACATAAATCCCATCTTACTATGATTTTCTTATGTTGCATTCAAAGAGTCTCTGCAGAATGGCCCCACAGCGTCCCTCTCCTCCGGGACTACTGTCCAGGCCTGGTCCCTGTTCCCTCTCCGACTTTGTAACTTCAACTGTGAACTGTTCATGCATTCATTTCACTCATTCCCCGAACACAAGTACAGAGCTCTGTCACGCCACGCCTGCGTTAGGTCCAAATACCAATAACACAGAGAGAGAGAGACAGACAAGTGAGTAGACAGTTACAATTCAAGGTGATGACATCAGTGCCAAGACCGTGATGCTCACAGCCCTCCGAGCACTGAGAACGGGGGCAGAGGGAGGCGTGGCCAAGGACAGGACAACTCCTGAGCTGGATCCGGTCTAAACACCACGGCAACAGGCTTCTGTTCCAGTGACATCTGGCTAAAATGCAGCAATTTCAGTTTCATCAAAACGCAGAATCCTGAAATTAAAAGGAACTTAGGAGCTCACTTCCTTGCCATGTTCCTTGCTCAGTGTACTCTCTGGGGTCAGACCTCCTGGGTTCAAATTCGGGCGCTGCTGTTTTGGGCAGGGTTCCATCAGCGTCTTTGCCAGTGAAGAGGGGGGCTGATAATAGAACCTGGAAAAGAGCAAGTTTTCAGTGAATCTTGGCCACTAAGATTATATCCTGTGCTATTGCTGATCACCAGGAAATGTTTATGATAAAAAGGTACAATTATCCAGCTCTTTGATTATTTGTTAGATCATTGTTTCTAAAGTTAACAGTTTGTCTGCTTATATGCCTGCAATAAATAAAAGATTTCATAAGTATGTTCCCCAAATTTCAGGATTCTTCCACATCGTACTTGGAAGCCAGACTGGTTCAAAGCAGATGCCTTCTTATATGAAATTTTTGATCACTGAGAGTAGAGGTATGTATGTGAAACAGAATGAGAGGCTTTTTAAAAATTGGTCTGCCGTGGACTTTAGGTAACCTTTCTCCTAATAACCATAACACACACACACACACACACACACACACACATGATTAAGAAAATAAACTCCATTAATTCATATTCATCTCAAAATTTATGACATGGTCTAGAGCTTGATGAACCCCTTCTTCATAAAAAGTGAAAATTAATCATGTAAACAAGGTCTTGCTAGGAATATTGAAATGCTGAAGGAAACCGACTTCTGAAACACCACTGGTCCACAGGGGCTATGTCACTCGGCTGACTAGGTAGAGAGAGCTCATGAAAATAGCTCCAAGAGGCCAGTAATTGAGGGACTAGACAGAGTGCATGCTTCAAAAGTAATGAAACTCTATATCTTTAAGGACATTACATAATTAAGATTTCCAGTTACAGAAATCTGACCTTTCCCCCAGTAAAGAGGTTTTACCATACAGAGATAGACATTAACACCACATGCTCAAAGCACGGAGGCTAAAAAGGCTCCGCCAATCTAGCCTTCTGGGAGTTTCGCCTTTGTGTTACCCCTTTCCCACCAGTTAAAGGTCTCACTTCAACACACCCGGTTTCAGGTTAGGGAAGGGCCTTGAGCCCCAAGGGCTAGTGATTCCGGCCCTTAGGTCAGGGGAGTGTGGTCGTCACAAACCACGTGCCCAGGCGACTGTGACTTTAAATGAGTCTACAACTGCTTTCAGACTTCTACTCCCGCACCGAGCTCTCTACAGGGCATTTCGTTCCATGGGACGGAACAGGATTTGGGCAATACTCGGTTAAACCAAGTTCAGTTCACTCTGCTGCAAGCTCTGTGGTGGCCTTGACCGCGGTAATGAACCCCTGAGAGAGTGATGGGGTGCAGGTCACCTCCTCCCCTTACTTGGCTCGGAAGCCTTTCCGGTGAGCCAGTTTATAGGACCAGCCTCTCCAGAAGGCACTCCAGAAAACACTGGAATAACACGTGCACTGCACTGCCAAAGTAAAAAGTGTAGCTCAGCCCGAATCCTTCCAACGGCAGCATTGTCCCGAGGAGATAGTCAAAACTTCCGCTTGGCCTTCACCGTCTGGCTCCCGCTTATCTTCCAGCCTCGGCCTCCTTTCTCTTTTCTCATCACTCTCTCTCACACTCACGCTCCTGCGAGAGGAAGCCATTGGTGGGACTGTGAGACAGCAGGCCTCAGAGCCTCCTCGCTCAGGCTGTCTCCCAGCTCCCTTACTTGGACATACTGCCAGCCTCTGCTTGGCTTGCTTCCACCTGGTTTTCAGAGTGAGTTCTGGAGAAGCTTTCTTAGACCTCCAAGCATGCTCCCTCACACCTCTTTTATGTGTTCCAGTACCCACCTCATCTTAGACCCACCACTGCATCTCCTGCCCTGCGTCTGGTGGGCCATCATTGAGGTTGAGCCTGTGTTCTATACGCTGTTATGCTTATTCCCAGGCCTACTACAGGGGCCTGGGACACAGACAGCCATACTTATATTTGTGGAATTATTGAGTGGCTGCTCTTGCTAGACAGTTAAGGGCACAGTCCCTGCTGCTAGGAATGCCAGACGGCCCGGGCCCACTCTGTGGGCATATATAAAGGTCCACTGCCCTGGCTATTGTGGCTCAGTGGATTGAGTGCTGGCTTGCAAGCCAAAGAGTCACTGGTTGGATTTCCAGTCAGGGCACATGCCTGGGTTGCAGGCCAGGTCCTCTATCCCCAGTTGGGGGTGCACGAGAGGCAACCATACATTGATATTTCTCTCTCTCTCTTTCTCCCTCCCTTCCCCCTCTCTAAAAATAAATAAACAAAATCTTTAAAAAAAACAAGGTCTGCTTACCCATAGGTGGGTAGCAGAGGGTTCCTACTCTACTGTAGTCACCAACTATATATTTAGCCAATTATGGCAACAATTACGAAGCCAGTTCTATCGATTCACATTAATAGGGAAGTAGAAGTGGTGCATACACTGGTGTTTCTACACAAAGACCTTTTTCTTAACACTAGCACACCGGGTCCTATCACGTGGACATGGGAGGATGAGGCAGAGATGGCCTAAAGAAAAGGGAATCTAGTTCTGCGGCTCAGAGCCAGAGTTTCAGGACAACCTGGTACAGGTACGTATTTATCAAGCCCTTCTTCTCTTGGGCATCCCGAGAGATATCATCAAAACCTGGGGATGTAGCCATGTAATTTCCTTCTCGTCTCTGCTATGGCATCTCAGAGCTCTTCATCATTCTGGAGCAACAGCACCGATGACGTGTCCACAGCTCTGATCTGGAAGTTCTGCTCCGTAGTGGGCTCACGTAAGAGATGAAGGTGGGCATGCTGTCAGAATACTTAGTTGGGAGAAGAGACTAAAATTACTTTCCCAGAACTTGAACTTTTCTGTGACTTTCAAGGAGTTCTTCAGGAAGGCGACCAACAAAGATGGTGTCCTTGCGAGAACATATCATGAGAGTCTAGAAGTAGCCGGCAAACAGCCTTGTGCTTCTTCTAAGGTTACCAGAGTAGATTACATCTCAGATTTGGGGTGGCTTTCCTATGTTGCTCAAGTCCTGAGTCTTATTCATTTCCTGCTTCTTTCTTCTAATTGTCCTGCACAATTAGGATGGGGTTTCTGACCTAAATGATGTCACAGCAGAGTACTGCACGGATCGGTTTCCTCAAAGACCCTTCCCCTCAGGCCCCCAGTTTTCAGCCTTTCTTTTTCCCATATTTTGATCTCAGAGATTGTGGCTGCCACTCCTACCCCTGTGACAAGAGAAAAAATGCTTCTGTTCATGTATGTGTGTGCACATACCCATGAACAGTCAACCTTCCTTTTCTGTACAGTCTACGCATGCACTAAACTCAGGCAGCAAAACATACCGTGGTTGTGAAAGAATAGCACAGCCATTGTCATTGGGGACCTCTGGGGTGCTCTTCCACCTACTGGTTCCCAAAGAGAAGGATGCAAAATCTTGTGTATTTTTGGTTTCCCTTCATGATGGAAGAGGTAAACAGCTTGATGGGAATGCCCGTTGCTGCTATTGTTTTGTTTGTTTGTTTGTTTGTTTGTTTTCAGAATAACAAACTCAATGAAAAATTACATTTGGAGTCACAGGAAAAAGTTGGAGTGAGAACTCAAGTCTCCAAAGTGAATCAAGACCCTCAAACTTGTTGCTTCTATAAATCAAGTTGTGGTCTTGTGTGGCTGAAGCAGGCGCATGGAGTGGGGGGGGGGGGGTAAGAATTCAACTACAGTGAAGGGAGACCAGAGAGAATGCAGAGTCATGACTTCCTCTCTTTAGTGAAGCCACGTGTTTCCTGAATTAATAGAGATATTATTTAGTGAATGCGTGAAAAAGACCAAGGCCACTTTGTGAAGTCTTTTTCTTGTAACTTTTTATCATTTTCTCCATGTTTTTATGGTCCCATCTAAGTTCTTGCTAAAGAACTAATTCAATTGAATTCCAGTGGACTTGGAGGGGCAGTTATGATACAGAAGGTCGTATGTTAACTAACTAGCCCTCTGGAAAAAAATATGGCAACTTTCAATGACAGATGCTCTCCCACAGTGGTCTCACTCCGTAGAGATAAGCTCACACCCTGTTTTGCTACCCATTTTACCATATAATCCAGTGGATGTTAAAGCTGTAGTTCACCATATAAACCTGATTAATTGAAGAAAAATATAGCTTCTTATTGCTGACTTTATGAGGTTAGAAATAGCATCCAGTGCTACTCTGCAATGCCAAGAAATGAAGATGGCTTAAATCAGATCTCATGACTAATGCATGAGATCCAAAGTTCTTTTATCCCTGGCTATTTTAGAAAACTGGGGTGTATTTTTACTCTAAAAATTAATTCTATAAGATTTATTGAGATAATGCAAAATGCCTTATTATTAACAGCACACAATCAAGATTTTATCTGACTGATGATCAGAAAAACGTTTCCCCATTTTAATTTTTAAAAAAATTATGCAACGGGTTAAGTCCAGATTCAAAGATATTATATTTGATTCTTAACTGTTGTTGTTTTTTTTTACATAGTCAATGTCTGGAAAGATGATGGAAAGTTTACATTGCTTTCTGTGGTTGCTATTCCATTTTAATTGTACTTGTGAATTCATTTCAACAGAAAGAAATAGATCTAGTAATAAAGTAAGCCTGTTCTTTTTGCTTGTTTTTGTTTTGATCATGACAAACTGTGAAATGCTGTAGTTTTCCTGTAGTTCTAGTCCATGAAATCTGCAATCTTTCCACCTGATTTACGAAGGACCCTTAATTACTCCCGTCAACAGCACCTAGTGTTCAAAACAGTCTGTTAAAATGTACTGTTAGTCTCACCTCCAAGTCCCTGCTTGCTTTATTTTAATTTTTTTTCCAAGGGTAAGTAAAACAGTAATTGCCTTAATAACAACAATCATTATGTACAGAGAATTAAATAATATTCCAAGTTTTTTGATGCCTATTTCTTTTTGCTCCGAATTCGGCATTTGTGTGTTAAGAATGGCCTAGAGTTTGAACAAGTGTCCATAAGGAGGGTTATTACTAGGGAAGACTTATTACCTGGGTTTCAAAAACAAGTCACTCATTTGCCTTTTTCTTTTCACATGAATAGGGATGACAGACAACTGCTGTGAAGCTTCAATGTTTCTGCCTGGTCATGCACAGTTCTGCAATATAATGCATAAATGTATAACAACAACTTGGGCTCCCTTGATACCTCGCTTGGAATAAGGAAATCCAGCCGGGCGCGTCCATGTGGCCCCCACCCCCCCACCCCGCGCGCGCGCGCGCGCGCGCACACACGCACACGCACACACACGCACGTCAAAAGTTGATTCATTCTCGAGATCTCCCAGAATCTTTCTTTTTCTCTTTTCTGGCAGCTCCGGTTCCCAGCCTGGGTTAGTGAGCTTGGGGACGTGGGAGGGGCGGGGAGAGCGAGGCGAGGGAGGCGGGAGCCCGTTGCTGGTGCGTGCCGCGCCCGCTCCTGCCGGGTGAGAGTCCGGGCCGGGTTTTGCGCCGTGTCCCCGGGCTCGTCTCACGGCCTCCAGCCGCCGCCGCTGCCGTGTTTACTGAGCTCGCGCGTCCTGATATCACTCCGCTGGCATGGAGGAGGAGGAGGAGGTGGAGGAGCGAGAGGAGGAGGCGGCGGCGGCGGCGGCGGCGAGCAGTTGATCATTGTGATGGTGGCAGGAGCAGCGGCGGCAGCGGCAGCCCAGCCGAGCGTTAGGGGCTGCTCTCCGCGCGGCGTTTTGCAAAGGACTTCACCGATCTACTTTTGCAGTCGCCTCGGACTGTCCATGTGTTTACTTCCCCCAGCCCGAGGATTTGATATCTAGGATCCTGTGAAATGCAACTGAGCAGCCAAAGTACTTTGAGAACACGGGGCGGCATAAACACCAAAACTTTTTTGTGGAAGGAAAATGCAATAAGCAAGCTTGCCGTTTTCCGATGCGGTGTGGAGTGAGTGTGTGTCGCGCGTGTCCGCACTGGAGGCATATGCTTGTGTGTGTACATGGGGTGTGTTTTTCGGTACGTAGGGAGAAAATGCTTGCCAACCACCGGAAATCTCCTGGAATTTATTAGAAAATAATGGATTATAAAAAGAAGGCAGGCGAGGAGCGGATCTCCCCTTGAGTTGCAACCCGATTTGCTGCTGGCTCAGTTTGTTGTGATTCTTTTTGTTGATAGGTGTTTGATGGCATTCTGATCCCCCTTTTTTTTCTCCTTGAGCTTTACAGTTTTTACAAAAAGGGAAACAAAAAACCCACCCCAAAATCTCTCCCCCCTTTTTTTCGCCCCGTCGGGATTGCTGTTTCCATCCATGTGCTTGCGTCTCCCCCGCGTTCCACTTAAACTATTTTAATCCTTGGACCCAAGGAGGAGGCTGATAGGGGGGTGGATAAAAAAAGTTCTTCCAAAATAGTGTGCCCGGGGAGCAGGATGGGGGATTTCGCAGCCCCCGCTGCTGCCGCGAATGGCAGTAGTATTTGCATCAACAGTAGCCTGAACAGCAGCCTCGCCGGGGCCGGGATCGGTGTGAATAATACTCCCAATAGTACTCCAGCTGCTCCGAGTAGCAATCACCCCGCTGCCGGCTGCGGCGGCGGCTCCGGGGGCCCCGGCGGCGGCTCGGCGGCCGTCCCCAAGCACAGCACGGTGGTGGAGCGGCTCCGCCAGCGCATCGAGGGCTGCCGGCGGCACCACGTCAACTGCGAAAACAGGTACCAGCAGGCTCAGGTGGAGCAGCTGGAGCTGGAGCGCCGGGACACCGTGAGCCTCTACCAGCGCACACTGGAGCAGAGGGCCAAGAAATCGGGCGCCGGCACCGGCAAGCAGCAGCACCAGAGCAAACCCCAGCAAGATGCGGAGGCTGCCTCGGCGGAGCAGAGGAACCACACGCTGATCATGGTGAGGGCGCGCTGGCAGCGGGCATGGGGCGCGCGCGCGCGTGGGGGTGGGGGCTGGAGCTTTTTACATGGGGGACGGGGGTCTGATTTGCACGGTGGGCCAAGTGGGCTGAAGCCAAAGGGTTAACGTCAACTTTTCTTAGGGGGGGAAGCTGCGTTCGCCGCTACCTGTTAATCTGTCAGGGTTGTCAGATTTGGGGAAGAGGAGGCGAGAGGGGATGAGCCAGTCACGACTGCGAGGGGCGGAGGGAACCTGGAGGAGCAGCGGAGGGAGGCACTGGAAAAGTTTTTCTCCCCTCTCCTTCTCATAGATACCGATTTTTAAAGAGAGTGAACCCAGAGTTGAAACCTCGCTCCTCCTCTTCACGGTTCCCACCCCACCCCACCCCTCGCAATGCCGTCTCGCCTCCCCAGACCCGTCCCCCTTCGCCCACCCCTCTCCGCACATCCGCCGGGTGCTGGGAGAAACTGATGCTGTGGCAGATTCTGGGCGGGCACCAGGCCCTCAATCCCCGGGGGGCGTCGGGGGTGGGGGGGAGCAAGAGGCTTTCGCCTCTTCTTCTCAGCTCACCCCCTTTGGGCTGAGAAAGTCTGAGAGTTTTGTGAATGAACTTTGAAGTGGGTGAGGAGGGAGCGAGGATAGCTGCGCGCGCGCCTTCGCGGGAGCGCGCGCGGATGCGGGGCGCCCGGGGCCGGCCGGGCAGGTGGAGCGGCGGGGTGGGCAGAGGGGGGAGCGGCCTGGTGGGGGCGGGAGGAGAGAGCTGAGTGCTCCGCCTGCGCCAGGAGTCTCTGTCACGCAACTTCGCTGGGGATTGTGTCTCCTCCTCCTCCTCCTCCTAAACTTGCGTGCACAGCGCCTCTCCGCTTCGCCCCCCTCCACGCTCCCCGCCAACTTTCCGAGCCCGTCTAATAAGCCCGGAGGAGTGGAGGGTAGCAGGGAGGTGAAAGAGGCTTAAATGGCTGGGTGGGTGGGTTCGAGGTAGACGGAGCAGCCAATGGCTTAACTTCTCCGGGAGGAAGGGTAGTTCCCACCCCCTAACCTAGAGGGTAGAATCCTTTCTCTTATCTCCTGTCTCAGGTTCTTTTGCTTTCCTTTCGGGGCGGGGGGAGGCCGGAAGCTTGGAAAGGTGTCTGCAGCCCCTTCCCCCACCGCACTACCCGGGTTAGAGAAGCGCGGGTGTGCAGAGCGGACCGGGCGATGGGAATCCTGGAGCGCGGAGCGCTTTTGCCAGTTGCCCCGGCACACCGCACCTCGATCGGCGGCCCTCGCAGTGTACGGTTAATAAATCGCACACGTCCAGGGTCTGGGAGTCGTCGGCGCCGGGGGTGGTGCCGGTGCCGCCGCAGGCTAGCGCCGGGCGCTCAGGCCAGCGCTTGGTGACAAAGAGCCGGCTTGGGGGAGGGGAAGAGGCGAGGCTGCCGCGCTCGCTCCCCACCCTCTTCACCTCCCCCGCCCCGCACGTGAAGAGGAACAATTTGTTTATCTTGGCCTTCAAGAATCCTGCCCTCCTCCCCGTTCTCCGAGGCCGCCCAGCCCCTCCTCCCTCCCCTCCCTCCGGGGCGCGATCCTGCCCAGTCCCGCCAGCAGCACCTTCCCCCCCCCCCCCCCCCCCCCCCCCCCCC
>VMDR010002884.1:0-63414 GCA_007922815.1 Macrotus californicus | reverse complement strand
CGCCGCCCCGCCCCCGCCCCGCGGCCACCCCCGCCCAGCTCCTCCTGCGGCGGAGCCGGCCCGGCGCGCGAAGAAGAGGCGTTCTGGGTTTTGAGGAAGAACGGGTGTCATGTCCCAGAGTCAGGGAGGGCGGTTCTCGCTTTACAAACAGGAAGCCGAAAACCACGGGCACACTGTAGCTTGTCTGATTGTACCCGGAGGCGGGGCCGGCCCTGCATCTTGACTGTGTCTCCCGCGCCCTCCTCTACCGATTTCTCCCCAGTCCGCCTCTGCTGCTTTCCCCGCCCCCCTCGCGCCTTTCTGCGGATCTGGAGACTCATTCTGTGAGCCTAAGCCTGAAGCAGGATTTGCAAGGCACTAAGGATTTTATCTTTTCCTACTCCACGCCTCCTTTTCATGTGTTTGTACGCGCGGGTGGCGTAGAAATGGGCTGCTTTCGTGAGGATCCCAAATCTCAGTCCCACGGAATCTCCCCGATTTTTCGGAATGGAGGACTTCTGTGGCCTGACCTCGCCAGCTGGGCACCGCTGGAACAAAAGCCAGCGCCCTTCCCTGTGCTTTCCGATTGCTTTTCATCGCGGGCGATAGCATTAGAGTTTGCGGCCAGAAAGTTTTGTGTTCCCTCGAGGGTGCCGCTGGGCCCTCGGAGGGGGCGAGGGGAGGACTCGGAGCGCGCGCTCCTGGGTTCTATATACACCCGCAGGTGGAAGCAAGCCCAGGATCCTGACGTTACCTGGAAGGAGGTAGCAAGCCTAAGCCAGAGCTTACTTTTGAAAATGAAAAGATACTGCTTACTTGAATGGTTGAGACCTAAGCTGTAAATTTCATAGTGAATTCCGGTTTAGCAAGTTAACAACAGATAGACTTGAAAAATGATTGCCTGAAAATAAAAAATTTTTAAATCCATTTTTGTGACAATTTAGCCTAGTCATTAGACTGGTGCGAACTCCAAGGCTATGTGTAGAATAGTATATTCTGGCTTCAACTGTGTTTCACACACGCATCTCCCACTGATATCAGGGGCAAGTGTGTGTGATGAGTGTAATGAAAATAAACAGCCTTAAATCTTAAGCAAAGAGTTGCATGCAAATTCTATGTACCACAAAAAGGAAAGAAAAAATGAAAACCGTCCTCTACAAGTTGTTTTTCCTTTAGAAATAATTAGTTGAAGAATTCACATTGGTTCCTGAAATGAAAGTTTATTTTAACTTAGCCTATATGTACGAGATCTTGAAAACAGGGGTGGCAAAGTCAGTGTTGGCCCTGATTTTCTTGCACTGGAGGCTGGATCATAGCCGTGCTCTGGTGGGGTACCCGGGGACTGTGTTCAGTTTGCAGACTGGGCCCTCTGTTTGGAAATCTCTGAAGAAAAGCAATAATCGACCAGAGCCAAATAATAGTAATGGCAATGATAAAAATAAAGACGAACAGGATTCTTCTCTGTTTTATTGCTATTGTTTACCTTTGCAGGGCCAATATGTCCAAAGTACGAAGTATTGATTAGTTCTCTTTCTGCTGGGCTTGGGCTGAGAAGGCTGTCTAATGAGGGCTTTACCTCTTGATTTGTTTTCTTACCTTACACAACAAGCATATGCATGAAAAACGAACAAAAAACAAACAAGCACACAAAACGCAGGGTGGCTGAGGTGAGATAGAAACCCTCCTTGGCTCCAGGCTGCTGGGAGGGGCCTGGGTTTTCGTGGGTCTCTAGCAGCCTTTGTAGAAAGCCAGGAGCACAGGCCTGGGTTTGAAGCTGCATTGCCTCAGGTAGTTCTGGACATGCAGTCAGATGATTTGCCCCCCACCCCCACAACACACACACACACACACACACACACACACACACACACACTTTATTTAAATGGAAGTACCCCCCCCCCCAGGTTTATTGGTGAGAACTATTGATTTCACCTATTAGAGAGTCTCAATTGAAAACGCGCCTTTTCCTAAAACAGTTTTAATTAGTTGTGGTAACAGAAGGAGACATTGTTCATTCTCTGTACTTGGAACTGCACTCCTGCTTAAAAATTTAAGGTATATTCCAATTGACAAATTCATTTTCAAGCCAAAGATAGACGGCCTTGACAAAGGTGTGATCACTCAGGCACACCAGCATGACAACGCAGTCTCCAGAATCTCAGAGGGGTGGTAGTCTGCCCTGACCTAGATAAGTCCGCGTTTGCACGGCCTTTCCACTATGTTAGCATCCTCATAATGTTCAGAGTGCTTTATTTATACACAGCTCACAGACTGCGGGGATCTGGGCGATTCCTGCTCTGAAGTAATCACATGGAATTCATTTGGTAATAAACATATTAATTACTGAATATTGGAGAAAACTACAGTGCATCTAGAATGTTCTCATCCATTCCTGGAATAGATCCAGGAAGTGTCAACATATCAGTCCGTTGCTAAACCTCCTTATAATTGAATCTGGTTTCCTGTTTCTTATCCTGTTGAAGGTAAATTACTATATCCAGGTTTTCTGGCAAGCTCGTAATGTCAAACCGTTTGTAAATCTTTCCCAGGAGCCCTTTCATTGGTTTCTCCTGCTCTGCTCCCCTGGGTGGTAAGATTGACAAGTGTCTCTTGAAAAGCCTTCCATAGGCCAATAGCCCACACAGGGTGTGCCTTAAGTTGGTGAAGAACTTTTTGAACTTTCATTTCTCTCTGTTTGACGAGTGTTTGTCTTTTCTTTGAAATCCCAAGAAGCATTCGCACCCTTCTGCCGAAAGCTCCGATGCGTATTAATTGTTATTTATGTCCTTTGGTGCATTTTATTTAGTACTGGCCAGCCGGCCATCAGAAAGGTAGAAGCAGAGTTCGTTAATCATTAATCATAATCTATAAAATGCTCTTAGGCTGAGCTGGTTCCCAGGGAAAGCTGAGTTTTCAGGCAGGTAATATATGTGGCACCTTCCATTCTGTCTCATTAGAAGGATAAGGGCAAGCCTTAGAACCAGAGCAGGTTTTCTGCTGACTGCTATGAGGAAAATAAACAGTCCAGGTAACATGGTTTTACTGATATTTCTCTAAGAAGGAGGGTGGGGATTTTAAACATTAAAATGGTTACATAGAGTTATTTTCTAAAGACTTGCCTGAGACCAAGAGCCAATGGTTGTTAAAGAGGTTTCCTAGCAGGGTTCTTCCATTTGGTTGAGATAATAATGAGGGATCTATCTCTCTCTTTCCCTCCCTCCCTCCCTCCCTCTCTCCCCTTGGTGTGCTACATACATAGAAGGAATCTAGTATAATAAGCCATGTTGCATATTTTCACATTGCATAGTAATTCTTGGACGCATTTAAAGTACTTATGTTTAATGTCATGTATGGAATTTTATTTGTGATCAGTGCTCTATGTGTGTTAGTTAACAGTCCTGTATTCTTGAGCTTAGGGTGGCCATTTTTTCTGCCATCTTTTCCATATTACCCATCATAGAGAACCGTGAAATCAATCCATCAGACATCAAAATCTTATAAGGAGGAACATACTTAAAACTCGAGACTTCATATATCTGGGTTTTAACTCTCCCAAATAGCTTTGCATTTTTCACTATTATTCGGAGCTTCTTTTCAGTTTTCAGACCCTATGCTGCTTGCTTTGTTTTTCCTTCCCCCTCCTGCTGCCAACCTTTTGGTCTTTCCACTGATCTTTAGCACCTTTACCAAAGAGTGGGGAGAAGCAGTAAGAAGAGAAATTTCATTTTGGTGCTTCCTACTCTTATAACTAATAAAGTAATTGGGTGAGATACCAGTTATTTTGGATCAGTTATGGATTTGGTTTTGCATACCAGTTACTCTTCATTAGCACAAAAACTAGAGAACAGATTGAATCTTAAAATTTCATTCATTCCTTCAACAATATGGGTACATAGTCCATAACGCTTCTTAGAAGTTCAAATGCTAAATCACACTCTTGCATCCAACACTTTGGCAATGTATCTTCTTTGTAGACCTTCAGCATTATTTTACCTGGGTTTGAGAGGATAACAGGTTTTTTGTTTCTTCATCAGCATTAGGCTTGATGCCAGTGACTTCCCAACAGCTTCAGGCTGAGTTATAGCCCCTTCTCATGACATTTTTTTTTTAAGTAAAATACTATGCTTTACTTTCCTGTTCTTTCAAACTAATTCGTCATTGGTTTCTGCAAATAAATAAGTAAATAAATAAATAAATTTTTAAAAAGCTGCTTTACAGATGACTGCTCCAAAATTATAGGATCCCCAAGTTATATTTTCATTAAAAATACAGCATGCTTTTTGGAGAGACACATCCCAGAATTTCGTCATTCATGTTGGCAAGTTGGAAATGTAGCTTCTGAAAATCAGCTATCACCAAGATCTGATTAATTATCCTTAACTTAAAACAATTTTTTTGTGCCCAAATCTAAGACAGTTTAAAGGACTGGAGAAACAAGGTTGGGTAGAATTACTCAGAAGGTGGAGTCGAGAGCCTGCTGGGTAGCAAATGCTCCAAGATCACAGGGCTCCATTCAGAGGGGGGCCCACAGTTTTTATTTGACATCCACCTGGCTAGCGCATCTGTTACGCACTTTGAGTGGTGCATGAGCAGCTCCGTCTAGGGAAAAAGCACAGCCTCCCCTTCGGGCCCAAGCCACACAGGCATAGGAAGAAGAAATTACGGCTGCGGCTCAGGTTTTTTAAGGCAACTTGTACATATTATCCTTGGGGGAATTTAATAAAAGTCTCAAAAGGCTTGGAGTGCTTTCTCTGACATAAGGGAAGCGATCCCTGAAGGATAATCTAGACACTTTTTGATTCTGTTGGACCTCCTATTGGTTGGAATGACCTTGAGGCTAAAGTGGGACCTTACAAAATATGAATAATTAATGTTCATCCTCCTTAACAATGGCTTACAACTGTAGAAAACTTAAGAGAAATATTTAATCTTTAACTAACAACCTCTAGAATTTCCTTTCTGACTCCTTCCATCTCCATCCTGTCGGGTAGAGTCTGGGTGAGCCGCGTTTCCTGTTACGAACTCTCCAGCGTTTACTCGTGTGCGGGAAGATGTCCTTAGGACATATCACAGTGCATCTCCTCTATGTCAGAATATCTTTCTCCCGATCCAGAAAACTCATGTCTTCTTTCCCTGCAGAGGAAAAGGTTGAAGTGCCCGTGAGTCTATTTGACCAGATTCAACCTGGGTCATCACTGTGACTCAGAGGCTTGCTCGGTTCTAAAAGACAAGCTCTGTTGTGCCCTTTCTCCTTACCCTGGACGGCTATTTTCTTTCCTTGATTGTTTGGTAGATTCGGACAGTAGCTCAGTGATTGACAGTGAATCTGAAGGGACTGGTACCCAGTCATGGGCTTTAAGGAACTGTGGTAAGTCAGGTAGGAGAGGCTGAGGGTTTCTGACCGCCTGGGCTGGGGGGCTAGGGAGACAGACCTAAGTGAGATGCTGGGTAAACAGTAAACTCCCTGGTGCCTGGGGAGTTTATAGAGGTGAAGCTTGCTTTTTTTGTAGTCTATTCTGAACCTGCAGACCTTACTAAAATGCAAATATGTATTTTCCAGAGCTAAAGGCAATATCGTTTGCCCTTGGAAAGAAATCATGTTTCTAAAATACTTCAAAGCCTTCTGCCACTCAAATGGGTTTACTATGATTTCCTTGAAATCAGTGATTTTCGTTCCATGGAGACTGTGGCAACATTTGGCAACACTGGGAGACGTTTTGGTCGTCACACCGGGAGGGGTGCTGCCGCTGTCCAGTGGGTAGAAGCCAGGGATACCGCCAGACATCCTGCAGTGGCCCCGCCACGAGGATTACCGGGTCCAAGTGTCAGCGCTGCTGCTGGGGACTCTGCCTTAGGAAAGGGGCTCCCCTAGAATGTTAAAAATGCGCAATGTGCATTTACTCACAACTTTTCACACACTCTCATGCCTTCAGCACTGGAGCGAGGAAGCTAAAGGCAACGCCACGCGGTAGAGCGCCCGGGAAGAAGTAGAAGGGCTGCTGGGCTGCATTTCAGCTCCAGCCTCCTGACCCCCTGGCTTTTCACGTCCTGTCGCCGGGCCTCCTTGCTGGACAGGACCGTGACTGGGACTCATTCTTTTTACCTTGCAGAGGGGTTGTTAGGCCCAAATGAATAAAGGTATACAAATGCCAGGCCTGTTTTTATGAATTTCATTCATTTCACTGCATTGCTTACCTTCTGCCCAGGCGCAGTGTCAAGGTGAGAGATTCGAAGCGAATTTCACCCACGCCTCGGCCGAGGTCTAATGATGCTGTGCCAAGTACCTGGTTCACACGGGGTGCTGGGTGCAGGCGCCGGGGTACCGTCCTTGCGCTCCCGCAGCGGGCATCGTTTCGTGTTTCAGAGGGGCTGTCTGACGCGGTCTTCGTGGTTTTATGAGAACATGCTAATGGAAGTCATTAATAAACTAGCATTTAGGAAAATCCGAAGGCTGCAAACGCCTTGTGTCTTTCTCCAAGCCTTCTGTAGCTGCAGTTTTCTTGCACTGCTTTCTGCAACAACTCTTACTTCATTATTTTCCAAATAAAATCCCTTTGTCGGGGGAGAATTAGTTGGCGCGGCCGAGCACCAGATGAAAGAATGGTTGTTAAAAATGAGGTAGATGATGGTCTGTCCGTCCTTTTTTTTTTTTTGACCAGGTGACTGTAAGCACCATGGCCTTTACATCAAGCTTTTAGAGAGAGCTGGACAAAGGGGGGAGCATTTAGAAAGAAGCCAGATGGTCCAAAGACTTGAAACCACGTGTCAGGAGAGCAGGTGGAAGACCCGGAGGTGTTCAGTCTGACTTAGCGGATGACATGGATTACTTTCCTAAAGTATTCGAAGAGCTGTAGGGTAAGGAAGGACCAGACAGGCTCTAAAGAGGCCGCGGGGAGACAACGTTAGGGTCGGTGGTTGGCAGTTATTAGGAGCTAAGTTTAGTTTAATAGTAAAAATCGAAACAAAACACCCTCTCCCGGTTGCATGAGAATTCAAGCTGTTCAAAGAAGAAACAGGCTCTCCCAACGAGTGGAGCTGTTCCATCCCGAGTTGTTCAGTTGGCTGCAATGTTGGTGAAGGAAGTATAGCATCTTCTCAAAACTGTTACCCTTTTAAACAGTCTAGAAATAAAATAGATGGAGGACAAGAACTTTGTCTCTCTCTTGAGCTTCATATTCCTCATGACCTAGAAAAAGACCTACCTGTACATGGCAGGGATGCTAAATATTTGTGGCGTAAATTGCTCACCGCCAGTAAGTGGATTAGGAAATGACTTGATTCCTCTCCCTCGGGGTTGCCCCCTTCTTAGAAGGTACCGTGGGTTGGAACATCTCTCTCCAGAGCTTCTGTTTGTTTCCATGCACACGAAATACTGTATGTCAGTGCATGCTAGTTGTTTCCTACATAAATGAAATTATATTACGCATAAGGTTCTGAGACCCTCTCTTTCCATATACCATATTTTGGAGATCTGTCCAAGTCAGTACATACAGACCCTCCACTCATTCTCTTTTAGCTGTTAGATGGCGTCCTACAGTATGAATGTTCCAGGAGTTGCTGAATGATCCCCTGTTGATAGAAACACTGGTAGTTTCTCTCCCTCTCTCTCCCTCTCTCTCTCTCTCTCTCTCTCTCTCCTTTTTCTTTTTGCCAATTTAACATTACTACAATGAACATCCTTATCTGTATTTTCCTTGTACATATGTGAGCATTTCTATAGCACAGATTTGGACTTCTTTCTCTATATATAATTTGTATAAACAGAAAAAAGTTGGCCAAAAAAAATCTCTTGATCCAATAGGATTGATTTAATATAGCACC
Source organism: Macrotus californicus (assembly GCA_007922815.1). Lineage (NCBI taxonomy): Eukaryota > Metazoa > Chordata > Mammalia > Chiroptera > Phyllostomidae > Macrotus > Macrotus californicus. The sequence continues at coordinate 55,614 of VMDR010002884.1, read as the reverse complement.
CGAACCTTACTACAACCCGTTTTAAGGCAAATGATAATTGTGTCTCCTTTAAAATATGGCTTAAATAAGTATCAACTCTAGTAACTGGTGTCAGTCTTTGCAGTCTGGGGTGAGCGTTATCAGTTTTCGAAGTCTGTATCTGGCAACACATCTTAGAGGTCTGAGAGGAATGACTTTCCCTCTTTTCATCTGGACCTAAAGAGGAAGTCTGGGAGAATGTGCTCCCCCCTTCCTGTTCGTGCTGTTCGGGTGGGAAATTCCGTTCCTTGAACGAGTCAGTGGCTCTCTTCACCTTTTCCCAGGCTTTGTGTTCACAGGTTCCCCGAGACCTGTGTGGCTTCACTGTAAAATGCGTTTCCGTTGGTGGTACAGTACCTGGGCGGTAGGTCTTGGAGTTGCCACTTCCTCCAGGTTAAATTACCCTGACTAATCCCGTCATCTGTGTGACATACTAATACCAACCTGCTGACCTGGCGGACTGTAGAAAATGCACCCACGTGGCCTTGCCTTGACAGCCACCTGCCAGCGTCTGTTTAGACGGTGAGGAGGCCATCACTTTCCGTCACACACGCGTGCCATGGTGGTCTGAAGACCGCCCTCTGTCGGAGCCCCTGGTCCTTTTGATTTGCCTTGTCCAAGGTTCTCGTGACCGTAGTCTCAGTTTTTACGTAGCTGGATCACTTTGGCTCCAACATTGTCCTGCCTTCACCCGGCTAAAGTGTTCTTTCTGGAAAAGCTGGTGTGAGCAGCTGAATTTTCTAAATAACCACACTGTGCCCAGGAAGAGTCTTTGCCTACTTGACTTGCGTTCAGGTTTTAAGATGAGTTTGAACAAGAGTCAAAATTAAAGACACGTGGTAGTGCCCGGCTGTGACTGGTCCCCCTGTTTTATCACGGGGAGCTCCGCTTTGTCGTCTCCTGGCCTCGCATACTCTGGCCTTGTGTGCCCCTCCTTGTCCCGTGTACTTTACCACCAGCTTGTCCCACCTTTGTCTCAGTGACAGGAGTACCTGCAAACTTGTGCACGATGTAGAAAGCAGTTATTTGAACCACAGAAATGAGTCAAGGGTGGGAATGTAAGTGCTCCGTGGCCTAAACTTTCCAGGTCTTTCTCTACCAAGTGATGCCAGTAAACGAGGCATTCTGCTTCCATTTATGATAGCGATTTTCAATTGGTACACCACAAGGATTTTTAAAACGTGCAATACCTGACTATTTAGTCAGGGGCACCCACCTCTTTGACCTTACATTCTCAGATAAAAAAAATGATAACAGCCAACACAACAATAGTCATCTGGTGTGGATGAATCAAAATTATACCTATTTTTTTTTTGTCAGATAGGCAAAAAATATATGCTTAGGAGTGCTGGAGAATTTCAGTAATTAGTTTATGTGCGCTGTGAGATGGAAAAGGTTAAAAATCACTGCTGTCTGACCTACAGACTGACCAGCGGCAGCCGTGTTCTGCCATTGACACGTGCGACGCAGCGTCTCGGTGAGCAAAACCCTTTGGCGGCCAAGTTAATGCGGCTTCAGTCGAAAGGCAGCCAGGTCTCGTTGGTTTCCAAGGCGTAAGTAGCCGGAGTTGGCTGTGCACCTGGAGGAAGGCCTTGCCTGGGATCTCGCACCCAGGCCGTCCACTGTGATCCGCCGAGAGATCCTCAAAGGTGCTGCTCGGGCCCTGCCGTCCAATTCCAACCTTGGCCCTCTGCTGAGAGTCACGTTTAGAGAGTCAGGTTTGGTTTTGCTGCTCTACCATCTCTGTGAGGACAGTCATCTGCCTTTTTTCCCCCTGGATCTGTTTCTTTCATTTCCAGCACTAGGAATGTTTGAAGGATGACTTCCATCTACGTGCGAGGTGGGCAGCTGGCTGCCTTGCATTTTGTATGAAGTGTAACGTTTACCTTGTATTGATTATAATCATAAGTGGAATACTAGTTATCTCATGGCTATCTCATTATAATTATTAGTAAAATTGTTTTCTAAAAGCTATCAAGATTACAGTCACGTTGCCATAAACTTCTGATTCCTTTGGAAAGCATTTTCTTTATCTCTCTTTGAAGAAGTGCAGAGATGATTTGCAACAGCTTCTAAATGACCTAGAATCAAGTCGTGCCTTATTATGGAGTTTCTTTTTTGAAGCATATCTTATAAAAATTAAGTGTTGCAGACCTATTGGGTGCTTTTTAAAGGGAACTTAATAACTATGGATATAAACTCATAAATAGGAGTATCTGGTCATTAACATTAACATTTATGCAAAGAAATTTGACATATGTCAGAACTCAAGTTTTCTGATTACTAGTGAAATAAATCGGATAAAGGCATTTTGTTTGTCCTTGAGTTCGGGCTTCAGAGGGCCTTAGTGATGATAATGCCAGTCCCCAGCAGGGGTAAAACATGCATTCCCTTTGCCTGCCCCCCATCTTCTCTCCTGGGCTCCTTTGGTCCCCAGTCCTAATCCACTGTGGTGTTTCAGTCCGTCCTTTCCCCTGGCTCAGGGAGAAGAGTGTGTGGCCGGAGCCGGGGACCCTTTGCCAAGCATGTAGGTGGTGTTTGTCTTTAATCACCCTTGGTATTTTCTCACAGTGGTGTGTACAGGTCAACACCTCAGGACGGTAACATTCCGTTACTATTCACATCCTGCGCTGGCCCTTTACCAGATGTTTGGTAAACAGAGCTGGTTTATGTAAAGAAGCAACTTTCTCAGCTCAGAAGTAGTTATGGCTGGATGGTTGAAAACGTATTTTGCAGTTTAACTGGGAATTCCTAAATGCTTTGCAGCTGCTGTTGGGTTTTTAAAAACATTTACTTTCTTCAATGAGGCATGGAAACAATGATTTTAGTCTTGGATTTCATGTTGCTTAATTCTCAGAATCTATTGAAGGATTCGGAAAAGTTGTCTGTCGTAATAGTAAATCACCATATTCAAAGAATATTTTTGGCAGGTTTCCTTTGTTAGATGGAATAGTCCGGAGGCCACAGGGAACTGGGATCATGCGATGGCAACTGCGGGTGACCAGGTACGATGAACTGGTCCTGTGCCTATCAGGGATATCTGGCACCTGGGCTATTGAAATTCAAATGGGCTGTTGCTTGTTTTTCAGTGTTTGATCCTTTTCTTAGATTGAAAGGACTGATATGAATCATCCAGGGCCTTTTATTACCTTTGAGTTTGCAGTCCAGATTGGAATTAGAACACAAGGAAACAGGTCACCACGGTAAGGGAGCGTAATGATGGTGAGTGCTGCTGGGAGTCCTGCCTTTGTTCGGTGGCAGAAGCACAGGTTGTCTCTGTCATCGGTTCGGTTCAGTTCGGTTCGGTAGGCTCGGTGTTTACCCGTGGTCTGGAACGTCACAGGGCGGCAAACCGAGGGATTTTGCTTCCCTCTTTACCTAAAAGTGGCGGTGTGGTAGTTTCCGGTCTCGGCTCCTAGGGGAGGCGACAGCCATCCGTGGAAGGGGCCTGCTGTGGTGCTGTCACCCACTCTTTCCAGTGCCATCTTCATTAGTCTGGTGACAAAGAGTGGGGACTTTGCGTGATTATTTCTGTCTGTCTCCTCCTTCACAGGGTAATGCACACTTCACTTGTTTTCTTCAACTTTTCATAAATATCTGTGCTTACGATACACTGAAGAGCAATACATTTGTGCAAGCAGATCATTAGCTGTGACAGACTTACAGAAAACGAGACGAGACACCACGAAGCAAGAGAGTTGCTTAAGAAAAGGGTCCCGTTACTGGGTGTGAGGGAAATCATCCAGATAAGGAACTCTTCAGTCTTAGAATTCACAACCACATGGATGGCACAGGTTACAGGAAGAAGTGGATCATTTTGTGGTTTCTAAAAACTTAAATGTTTTTCATGGTTAAAACATCTCTATTTTTAATTCTCAAGATAGAATTTTTCTGTGGAGAAGTCCAAGACACCGGGTATTAACGTGGAAGGAACAGGAGCTCAGCTGCTGGTGCTGAAACTCCCCATGTGCCCGGCCTGCTTCACCTTTAGTCTCTCCCAGCGCCTACTGCTTTTGAGGAAGCTTTGTTTGATAGCGGTGTTACCTTAAGGAACCATTTGCCTTTCACTTTGGTGGCTCATGCATTGGGGAAGTGGCCTTGGAGAAACAAGTGGCTCATTCAGCATTCATGTGACTCATTGGTCCATCCTGCCCTGCCCACCTTAGGGATCCTTCTCAAAGGGGACAATTAAAGTGTAAGTGTCTGTAAAGAAGATAAGCCAGGGGTTGTTATTCCCCTTATTGCTGTACAGCATTTTCTACTTTCTGGATTACAGAGAAAACTTGTGGAGCAGAGTAGGAGGCACTGATTAGGGCAAAGAAGGTGGGGGGAGCCGGGGTAAAATTCATGTCATGTGAGGTAAGCGAGGCTCCAGTATCGCCATTATTTCTGTGGCTCTTCCTCCCTGGGCCAGATCACGCCTCACATGGTGGAGGCCATGATGATCCTGGGGGAAAAGGACCTATCTAGAACATTCTTAGGTATACTGGTTTAATGCTCCTCAGAGAGAAAAGAAGTGGCATTTTGTGAGCGTTGCACTGAGAGAGAGAAAGAAAAAGTTTAGGCACTTCACAGTCAAGCACAGGATGGGTTACACTTGGTTGCTGTCAGCTCCCGGGGTCTCTAAGCACTGACTAGGGACTTCCGTGAAGGCCGTTCTAAGGCAAGAATGGGAAGAGCTGAAAGGTTGGGATTTTCCTGTGAATTGAACCCAGTGCCACTGGGGATCAGAGTGACAGCTTCCTTCTCTCCACCCCCAGGAGCTGCTTCTGCTCTCCCCAACCCCCTCCATTCCTATGCCTTTTGTTCCATGAATAAATATTATGTGGTTTGGTGCTCATTACTCTTTGATATGAAAAAAGGCAATTCATTAGGTTAGAGGAGGAGGGGAGGGAGACACCATTTTTCACCCAGCGCATCAAGCGCGGTTACACTGATTTGAATTCCCAGCCAAGTAATAAAACAGTGAAAATAATGATAAAACAGCTCATGGGCTGACAGCTGTGCAGCACACGGGAGCGCTGAAGACAGGCCCGGGGCTGCAGCGGGACAATATTGTGGAGCATATGGTGCCATGGCAGGCCAGTTGTGGAACTCGGTGGCCAGCTTTTGTCTGGGGGACTCTCCCAGCTTTGGGTCTGCGGTAGCTCTTCAGAAACTTCCAGTCTCCTTGGTAGGAGGGCTCTCGGCACCGCACCAGCCTTGCTGTCTGGTGGCTGACTCAGGCCACGCGGAAAAGCCCCTGCTTGGAGAGCGTTCACACCTCCTTACTCTGGTCACTAGTCAAATCACTTGTTCGGGGAATGTTAAACGGGGATCTTTTTCCATAGCAGCTCAGTGGCTACGTCACAAAAGGAAAGTTTTCTACAGGAATGCCAATTAGTTATTAGATGCATTACTGCACCAGTGCTCACTTCTCCTTGCGAGAGTGAACACTGTTTTGTTTTAGTGCTTTTTAGAAGCACTTAGCACGTTACCTCGTCATTCTTCAGGCTAGAATCACTAAAACCAAGAAGTATGTCAGGGCCAGCGTAGTTGCTAGAAAGGAGAGAGAGGATCCGTCCATCTGGTTTTTACAAGACTGTGCTAAAATAGGCCCTTTGCTTTGCATGGGCCTATTTTTTAAATGTGTGAAGCTGGCGTGTGTGTGCATAAAATGACTGATTAACCCTCCTTCCCTCTGGTGGGGTCTCCCTGGCTGGCCCTGTGACCGTGTTCCACGTTGGCCAGAGTGGCACCATCCTCCTGCATCCGGGACTGCAGCCTCCATGTCATCGTGGTCACCCATTCTGGTTCCTTGACTCCAAAGGACAAGGGAAGAGCCAGAAGGGCTGCATGGTCCCAGGAGAGTGGTTCCTGCAAACACAGCAGAAGGCAGGTCTCGGAGAGAGTCACACTCCACAAGGGAGGCCGGTGGCCGGTGCTGTCGAGCTCCGTGCCTAAGAATATTTTTATTTCAGGAGCTAAAAGGAACCTGATAGTAATGACACTCTGATTGAAGAGCCCTGGTGTCACCCTCTTCTTGGTCTCTGTGGGACCTGTGATTGCAGAACACCCTTAAAGTTTGTGTTCTGGTGTTGGGATGAGTGAATTTCTTTTTCTCATGAGGAAAGGTCATTTACAAGGCCAAATCTCCTGGGAAAAAAAATACATATGTATGTGTATGTATATTCATTTATTTCTGTGATGTTCTGCTAATCACTAATCAGAGATTATATTTTACACTGGGGTGCCGCTGGGGGAACTGATTTTTTTCAGGCCTTAGTTTTACGTTTTTGATCATTGGCCTTGGGGAAAAAAAAATGTTTTCAAGGAAGGAAACTAGATCTTACAAACCTGCTAAAAATGGGTATTTATGTGCTGGGTGGGGGGAGGTTATGCCTGTGCCCTAGATGTGATTCTGAGCATCCAGAGGGATGATTAGGTCCTGTTTTCTGTTTACTTGCCAGGTTGACTATAGGAGCTCTTTGCCTCTGTGTGAACATCCTTTCAGCTTTTCCTTGATAGTGTATTTATAGAAGCCAAAATCCAGGGAGAGGTATTTCTGTTTCTACTTTCCCGAGTTGCCAGTGTTAGAGGTACGATCTTACCTTCTCTCCCTTTAAGAAATGGAAGCAAGAAAATAATGACTGGAAAAGACTGTTCCTTCCTTACCCCTTGCCCTAGGCACTGTGAGCCGACCACAGCCACTCAGGGAGGCTTGAGCACAGGATCACAACCTTCCTTGAGGAGTAGAGACAGCGGAAGGGTTGAGAGAATAAGAAAGAGCTAGGCAGGGAAGCTGGAGAAAAGGAGGAAAGGGTGAGGGGAAGAAATGATAAGACATTTCTGGGTGTTAAGAAGAGGGGAAAGTGGAGATAGATGAAGTACCCTTGTTTCCATTAAATTAAAAATTTGAACATCTCTGCAGCCATTTTATACTGGCACAATAATATCAGGCCTTCTTATTATGCAGCAGGTTGTAAGTGGGGCTATGGTGAGACTCGGCTGGCTTACTAGGTCACCAGCTAAGTCTTGTAAGTGACAGAGCGAAGGACAAACAGACTACTGAATGGTCTACCTTTGGCTCTTCCAGTTGGATGAAGAACTATGAATCTGAAAATTCAGCTGTGTAGTTTTACAAACTATTAGGAAATGTAATCTTCAGGGGTTATGGGGACAGTTCAATTAAAAAAAAAACCTCTCCCCGATGTGATTTGTATTATAATTATTTAATACCTAAAGGACTCTTATAATTGAATTTTAGGGTGCTTCATTTACATTCCAGCTGGGGAGAGTTACAAATGCTATCACTTTGTTGTCCTCTAATCGCTGTCCCAAACATTCAGAAAATGCCCTGTGATGAAATTATGAGTATCTTCTGCGGACCTTGTAATTACATACTATCTAGTTATCATTATAAAGCACCAGGGGACGATGAGCCAGTCGGGTAGCTGTAGTGGTTGGTTGGTCGTAACCCTATAATTGATAGCACAAAGTGCCTTGGGTAATACTACAAATTTTATAAGAAGGTCCAATCTAGATTTAGGGGCAGGAGAGGGTTACATAGTAATTTTTAAGTTACACAAATAGAACTTTTTAAGTCAATGCTTCTTGATACGATAATATTAAACAATTCACTGACACCCTTGTTTAGAAGAAATAAAAGATGACGTCTAAAGATGTAGACCAGATACCCTGGATCTTATGATAAAATAAAGGGGAGGGCGCTGTTGGGTACGTGAAGTTACATCTTCGTAAAACTAAAATGAAACAAAGAACAGCAAGAGGACATATGCCACATACGGGAACTAATTACTAGATATGGGTATGTGTAAATGAACCTTTGAATTAAAGAACAGAGAGTGAATGTTTTCAAGGATGCTTGTGCAAAATAAGAAGTCTTTAGCCTTCTCCTCTGAGGGCCCCACAGAGGCATTTGCTTGCAGATTCTGCTTCCTTGCAGCGCTCCTTAAAGTGGTCGCCAGCCCTCCACAGCAGTTACCTCCAAGTCGTGTTCAAACAACCCTGACGTGAGTCCCTGGGTATGTCATTACCTAGTCTCATATTTAACCTTTGTCTAATAGCCTCCCCAAAGTCCAGAGATTTTGGTTATCACCAGAGGAAGATATAAAAGGTGTTTTTCCCCCTCTTGACTGCACAGCTGTGAAAAGTATAGTTATCTGGAAGTCGTCTTTGTTTTTCCTTTTTTTGTCCCATGAAGGACCTGGTAGATGTGAAAGTGACTTATTGTAGAGTTAAGGCCACGCTTTGTGACGAGTGTCAATAATTAATAAGAACTTCTCTTTTTCCAGCTTTTGCCGAGGCTCTTGCCTGATTAATTGTATTCTTCCAGGAGAGCAGGGCAAGGGACGGAGTACATGCATTCACAGAGTATGTGCCTCTCCTTCTCTCTCCTAAGCTTATCAGCAAAGCATGCGTGCCCATAAGAGGTCAGGGACAAGCTGCAGACTTGTGGACAGGCCTGAGAACAGCAGGGACACTTAGTTGATATAGCTCCCCCCAACCCAGGCACCCCCCTCACAGTAAACAAAACCTATCCGCCCACTTGCCACACAGCCTCGGACCACTGTGCCTTCAGAAGGACGTTACTTATTTGAGAAATGTGTGGAAATGATGGTTTCTCTGAGGCATTTACACGTGGCCTGGTGGCCATGGTGGTTCTCAGCCTGTACTGTGTGCATCTGTCCGTTTGCTCCTCTCCTGGATTGCCAAAGTCAAAATCCTATTTGGGTTTGAGCACAGATTAGAGGACTGGCCCAGCTGTCTTTGGAGCTGTGCGTGGTGAGAGCCTGTGTGTATGCGGAGGGTTCCCCGCATCCTCGAGGCAAGAGGAGGCCTCTGCCCCGCAGACTTGGTTCCCAGCAGGAGGGGGCGCTCCCTAACGGGAACCAGGCAGTGGTCGGAGCTTGATGCTCTGCAAAGGCACGTATTGTCATCCCTGTAGCCCCCTGCTGCCTTTGGGCCCTGGAGTAGTCAGTCCTTTGGACATAGTAGATGCTCAGTGCATATCTGTGGGCTTGATTATTTTATAGCCCAGCGTGGTTGTCCCTTGGCACAAGGTTTCCTCCAAATTCCACACTTTCTTCTCCATCCTTCCCTTTTTATGAACCAACAGAGTTCTCACATCTAAGAGTATATCTACATCCTTCTTGAGCCTGTGTGTGTGAGTAGTTTTGGCTTCTGCTCCTCCTGAAGTGATGAGTTTCCTGTTTTCATAGGCGAGATCCCAAGGTCTCTCATGTGTTCCAAGTCACCCCTCATAATCCAAGGTGGGGGGAGAAGCTTGGGGGAAAACAGAGTGGATGATGGACAGACAAAGGGCCTCACCCGTGAACAGGGGCCGTCCGTCGTACCCTGTCGGCCTTCATGTGCCGGTGAGGCCATCTGGGAGGCACTGGATGAAGGCGATTCTGTAATTTCCTGAGGTGACTTTATGTGGTCGGAGCGCTGGCTCAAAGGCTTCATGACAACAGGTTCTTTTGATCTTTCGTTCATGGTCCGTTCTTGACACCCACGTACAATTTTGGGAACAAAGTGAAATATACATGGAGGCTTGGCTTGCATTGTGGCAAATAGTTTCATTATTATTAAATCTCTGTGCCTTCAGTAAAGTTACTTGGTATGTGGGCCTCAGTTTCCCCACCTGTAAAGCAGGGGTAACAGTAGCTTCATCCTCTCCGGGCTGATATGAGAACCGAGAGATGGATTTCATGTTGAATTTTCAGTCAAGCTCTGGATACACATAAGCATTCTATAAATATCAGCTGTTATTATTAGCACGTCACCCAGATGCCTACTGTTGTGCCTCGTGATGGAAGACTCAGTGGGTAGCCAACAAGTTTCCTCCAAAAAAAAATTCAGCGTGACTGTGTGTGGTGGGTGTTGCAGGGAAGCACGAACTTTTGTTGCTGGCTCCCTTGCACTTCTTGTGCAGAAAGGATTGAGCCCGTGGTGACCCCAAGGCAATGACTTTCCACTGGAGTCCAGGTTGCTTCAACACTGTTGTACTTGCCACATACTGCCTTCCATTGCCGATCACTGCCCATTCCCATGGTACTTGTAGTGAACCAGCAGTTGGGCAAAGCACTGAAATGACAACCACAATTGGGCTACCGCCCCTGCCCTGAAGGAGCTTGGAGAGGCCTGGGGTAGTTGAAGGATGGACGTGGGAACCACCGGGCCTGAGCAGGGACTCCCGAGTGCTTTAGTGTTGTTGAAACAGAAGGTTCAGGACAGATAGTGATGGGAGAAGAGGCTGATAAGATAGGCAGGTATTAGGATTCAGGGAGTCTTCTGTGTCATGTTCAACAACTTAAACCCTATGATACATGGGGAGAGAAACCTTCAAAGGGAGTGATGTGGTCAGTAGACTTTAGATAAAGTACTGTGTCAACTTTGTGAAGGATGGGTTTGAGATAAGGGCTGGAGGCAGGGAGGTCAATTGAGAGATTATTGAATATTCCAACAGGAGATGGTAAAGAGCTCTGAGTAGGTGAGTGATAGGTAGAGATGGAGATGTGAAACCATTTTCAAAAAAACATGAAGGAAGTAATGATCGAGTAGACAAAGGTGATTGAAAGTAATCAGAGGTGACTTCAGGGTTTCCTGCTTGGGTGAGGGCATCATTACCCCAAACAGGAAATGCCTTAGGTTTTGGAGGGAAGATGGTCGGTTCATCTCTGGACATACAGAGCTTAATGGCTTCTCCCTGAAGGATGTCCAGTAGCCACTTGGATATGCAACCTAGAATTAACCCAGAGGCTTGACCTTTGAAGATGGCTAAGACTTCAGAGTGGATGGAATTGGCAGAGGATGTGCAGCATGAAAAGAGAAGAACTAGGCAGGAACCTTGGAAAACAACATTCAGTGGCTTTTTGGAGGAGGAGCCCCCCAAAAGGGGATGAAGGAGGAGCAGTACCATTCATGGGCGAGGAGAACCAGGACAGCGGTACAGTGGAAGCGAAGGAGGGTGCAGCCAGGAGTCAGTGCCCGGGAATATGACATCTGGCAGCCCCCGGCTTGTCGTCAGGGTAGTGGCCATGGGATGTGGCCCAGAGGCAGTGAGTGACAAGGGTGGAAGAGGGCAGGAAAATACAGCGTGCCCGGGCAGTGGGGAGGGGGCTAGGAGGAGATCACACGTTTGAGAGAGGGGACCCCTTTCAAGTAGGTGGTGAGCCTGTTGGAGATAAAGATGTCTTCAGTATTTGTGGTTTGTAGTTGTTGTTCTCACAGTGTCCATTAGAGTTCATTATTATTTTAAAAGAGAGTCCGTTCGATTGAATTATGGTGTTGCCTCTTTAAAACATGTACATTCTCTTCTACATAGGAGTGAGATGTTCAGCTGGTTTGCCTTGTATATGAGCAAGTATACGTGAGTAATATAATTTGGATTCTTGCAAAGGACAAGTAATAAAGCCATGTGATTGCCAATACATTTTTTCGTGGTGAGTTCTTTATTGTTTCTAAATAAACACACTTTAATAGCTTTTGTTTTGTAAAAAAAAAAAAAAAGTTCTTTAAATTGTGTATTTATTACTTTAAATATTAATGTTAATTTCTGTTCTGATATGAGTTGGAGTGTCTTTTAATAGAATCTATATGAATTGAATGTCAAAACTTCAGGATATTGAAAAATAAGCTAAAGTTGGGCTTAATTAAAAAACCAAAGCCGTTGCCCAGTTTCTTTAATTAAAGAACATGAGAGAGCAATTAATTTCTATGAATCATTTGTTTTGGAAGAATTTGCCTCTTTGCATTACAGAATCTGGGTGGGATTGGGTTGGGTGGGTTACCAGGCACTTGTAGACTGGGCGCGAGCCTGGTGAGACTCGCAAGGTACCCTGTTCATGATCCCAGCCGTGGAATTCAGGCGCCCCATCCCTGTCACCTGTACCGTGGGCTTTCCTGTAGTGATGACAAGGTAGAATCTGTGATTCCTAGGAGTTCACTCGTTAAAGGGTTATGACAAAGGGTCAACTCAAGACTAATTAGAGTTGGAAATGGGCCCGGTAGCCTTGAAAATTCAAACACCAAATCCACCTTTCCTGGTAGTTCTGCTTTTTACAGAAGTTTCTGGGCTTCTATTCTGTGATAGCTTTTGACGTCTATTCTTTCATCTAGATTTTATTGTGCTGCTCGGGGTTGGCTTGTGCAGTGTCCCCAAGCTCCTGAGAGAGCATGTGCTAATGGTTGTTACTTCTTTCCAAATTAAGAGAGACTTGGAAATGTCTGACTGCCTTTCCCTCCTGGACACTTCCCCGCCAGACCTAGTCAGTGCCCTCTAAGGAAGTTATGTTGCTGTGTTAGGAACACAGAGCACTGCCTAGGCACCTCTTGGAGCTGCAAAAATAAGGCCACACTGGCCTGGTCTTGGGTGCATTTAGGGGTGAATCAGGAAGGGAGTATCTTCGGCATCGTTTGGGAGGAGCTCTCATTTTCTAGCTCTGCTTTCCCAGGAATGCGACATTAGGCGCGACAGGGTACACAGGGCCGTGGTGGGAGAGCACTGGACGTACAGGGAGCCATGAAGAAACTCTGGAGAGCAAAGGTAGAGTATATGATTGTTAAAAACCTCAGAGACAAGGATAAACCTAGACCTGTTGGAAGAAAAAATATTTTGATGCCTCAAGTTGGAAGTTTGTGAAGAGAGAAGACTAGGAAATGGTTTTCGGTAAATGTTTGGAAATTTTGGAGAGAAATCTGGGTTTCTCCTAAAAACTGGAGTAAAACATAGGGATTTACATTTCAAACTTTAGTTTTGGGGTTTGTAGTGAAAAGTGGCTCAAAGAGAGTCTTATTTGTCTTGAGGCTGAATAAAAAAGACCTCTCGTTGCTCTACCCCAGAAAACTTACAAAGATTCCTTTTTGTGAGTGAGTTCTCTTTGTCATTGTCATCTTTGTCATTTGGAGCATCCACACAGTATCTGACGGCACAAGAAGAAATCTACCATCTTTTAAAGTTGTTGCCCCATTCAACTGAATTAAAATTTTTCTTGCCCTTTAAATGCATCACCTCGTTCAGATCTAAGTGGTAGGCAGTAATAGCAGACTTCACATATGGTTTTTCTGGTGGGAAGGCTGCACCGTCCTTTTTCTGTGGCTGAGCGGGGGATTTCTCTGAGCCCCTCGGACTTGGGATGCAGAAAACAAAGTTACTTTTGAGAGAGACGGGGGGGGGGGGGGGGGGGGGGGGAGAGAGAGAGAGAGAGAGAATATGAACATGTGTCAACTTATCATCCACTTTTTAAAAACTTAAAACAGTTTGTTTTTGTCAAAAAAAATTACTTATAACTCTGTTCTTTAGAGGTTCTGTGAAACTGGGGAATAATGTTCCAGACCTTTATAAAATTATGTGCATGTAGACATATATGTACCTTTTCCTTTTTTCCAAAATTGTCAGTCCCTTATGATAAATGTTATGGTTTATCTTGCATGTATATTTTTAAGCCACCCTAAACCCTTTCTGGAACAAGCTAGGACAGAATATGGGGTCACAGTGTTCTGTACAAGTGGACGTGATCTGAGCTGGGCCAGCTCTTTCCTGAGTCTAGCTGTCTCTCTACAAAGCTGTATACTAGAGCGTTACCTGGAGCAAGTTTGAGATGCTCAGAATATCATCTTTTGTCTCATTATAGTTTCATGAACATACTGGTTTATAAGGTGTCTCTAACATTTTATCTTTTTTTAATCCTCACCTGAGGATATGCTTTTTATTGATTTTAGAGAGAGAGGAAAGGGGAGAGGGAGAGAGAGAGAAAAAAACATCGATTGGTTGCCTCCTACATGTACCCTGACCAAGGATCAAACCCACAGCCTAGGTGTGTGCCCTGAACAGGAGTCAAAAGACGGGAATCTTTCGGTTTATGGGACGGCACTCCAACTAACTGAGCCACCTGGCCAGGGTGGTGTCTTTAACAGTTAAATTTTACCTGGACCATGGTAAGTCCCAATGAAACATCGATATGGGAACTTCTTTGGCACGACTAGAGACAGACATATGTCTTTGCTTTGGGGAAAGCTCTAAGAAGCCGAGAAGTTGAGTCCAAGTTCATCCTAGTTCATCATTAGCCCTGATGAAAATGACTCTGCCTTTGGACGCTTCTCTCTGCAGCATGTCTAGTGGCAGACGTTTCAGTAAAACAGCTCTTCTATAGACTTAGAAAAATGCAGATGCCATGAAAGCTTAGTGAAAGGTCTGTCCCTCGGTCCAGAGCCAGATTTTTTAGCCCCAAACATGTGCTTTGGTACTGGAAGTACATATTCCCTAAAACCACGTTTACTAGTTCACTATCACCACAGGGTAACCCGTCCTTCAGGATGCTGCTGAGTTACAAACGGAATGTGACTATGATGCTTTCGCGCTTGGAACAAGTGCTGAAGGCCACCTTTCCCCTGTCCGTTGGTCATTTCAAAATGAAAAGTGAGAGCAAAAAGAATAGTTAATAACATAATCCATATGTTTTTCCATTAGGAAAAAAACGATTAAGGAAAAGCTATTAGATCTTAGCTGTGACCAGTCTTGACATGGAAAAGATTAATTCTAATGGACTCACTATATTCAAAATGAGAACTGTGGGAAAGGATTACCTGCAACAGAATGCAAAAGATTAGTATGGAGGCCTGATGCCTCCATAAGGATTGGACACCCTTAAAACATTCATCTGCCGCAGACACGTTTGCACGGTCCCATGCTATCAATAAGGAATTGGAGAAATAGGGATGATATTCATTTAACCAGAGGTTTCATTAATTTGGCTTTGGTTAATAACTACTTTTATAAGACATCATCTAGCTTGGATGTGCAGCTTTTTGTGTAAGGTATCGGTTGTAACCTGTAATTTAATGCTGCTCGTCACTCATTAGCAGAGGCACTTAGATTCACATGGAAGGTGTCACACTTTGGTTAGCTTTTAACCTCAGGAGACAAACTGGATTGTGATGGGAAGGCTCTTTTCAAGCTCCCAATAATTATTAATTTACTTCTTTGGAAGAGCTAACAGCAGTTGCCTAGATGGAGAGACTTAGAGATGTTCGACCCCCCAGGAGTGCCTGTCTTCAAATGCATCGGCAGTGCGTGTGTCCCAGGGTGTCTCAGGCACTGATGGAGAAGTCTGTGGTGACTGTATTTGGGTACATAAGCGAGCCACCCGTTCATGTCTGTGAGTGAGTTCAGAGGTATGAGGGGGAAAGTTGAAAAGACGTATCCAGGAAGGTATCAGATTATTTGAATTAAATTGATTCCTACCCAATGTAAGACTTGAGTGGGTAAACCTAGGTTCCTTTCATGTCACCTGAAATTAGTACACAAATGGTTACAATTTCGCCTCACAGGTGCGTTGATGTGCACACACCAGCGAGTGCTCTGAGTGCTCACAGTGAACCCATGTAGCTGTTCGGTGTTCGTGGGTAACGCGCCTCAAGCTTTTTAAAAGTCTCATGTGTGAGAGGAGATGTAAATCCCAAGTGCCAATCCTTTGTCATTGATAGCAATCCCCATGACACTTTTTTACAAGCTCAGTGTTACTGAGCCAGGGAGGTTGGCTGTGTTTAGCTTCCTTAAAACCCATGGCAGTTGGAGTGGACTGAAGCATGACTCACTCCCTGCCCTGGAGGGTATAAACCAGCTACGGCAGTTCGGTCTGGAAGTGGCCACAGCCACCATGGATGGAGGGCAGTGGGGTGGGCACCCAGGGTTGGAGTGGCAGTTTCTACTGTGACTTTCTGAAGGGATGAATCCCTCTAGGCATCCCAAAGACCTTTGGTTCCCCGTGACTTGTGTCACATGACTTGTATTTTCTTTTCTGTTTGTTGGGCTCCCAGTCCTCGTGCTGAAGTAAAATAGACATTCCCTTGGTTTCTGACGACGGGCAGTGGCCCTGAACGTGCAAGAACTGCGGTCTGTTTGTAGGTGTCTTCCCCAGGAGACCCGTGAGCAACACCTCGGGGCGTGTTGGGACAGAGGAGCTTCCTGAATCTTAAAGTACCAAAGGGCCGGTGCTCTGGGGCCCTGGATGTGCAATACAGTTGCTTGGAACTCACAACAAACGTAAAAATTCAGATGTGGGAGAACAGCCTGACTCGATTCATTCGAAGGCAGAAGTTCAGAATTTGTGGCCATTGCAATATGGCTTTTTCCCTTACATCAAAGAATAGTATCAGCCAACAAATGAATGGAGTGGGTAAAACAGGACTGGAGGAAGATATTTAACCCATTAAATAAAATGGACTGCTTTTATTTAGAATCATCTATTTTTTTAAAACAATAATTGCAAATCAAATCACCAAAATGGGACTCTGACAGGGCACATATTTAGCAAATATTTGTAGTCTATCCAGTTACAACTATTTCTAAGTAATTCCCACACTTTGTTAGTCCATGCCACCTTCCTTTCAGAAAGTCAGTGTGAATTAGTGAGTGTTTTCTCTGTTTAAACTGACATCTGCATCTCCAGTGACTTTGTGACTTTGGGGAAGCCTTCTCTCTTAAAACTTAAATTTTCAAAGGATGATTTTTGCATTACAAGAAAGAATCTTTATATCTCAAAGCCTCCGTGTTAGTATTTATTTAACAGCAAGATTTTCCCACACAAATGTTTGGTTGTGTTCAATTTCTCAGAAACATTTCAGTTGCATAAATGGAATCCACTTACTTTGTGTTCTTTATGCCTCGGTTCCCAGTTCCCAGTCTGTGTCCAGGCTCATCAAGAATCTATGCAGCCGTTCTTAAACCTTACACTGGCTTCTGAATAGCCCCGCAGCCCTGGGATCCGTCTGCCTGAGGAGGCTGATCACTCCCCAGATTTGTCCTGGCGCTGCTGGTCTTCTGCACTCCTCAACTTGTGTTACCGTGGGTGTAAACTTTCACGTACTAATGCGCATGCCCAAGGAAAACTCATAGGAGATCTTTAGTCGCTTTGCATCCCTTACTTGCTTGTAAATTGTTTGTTGAGGGCATTTTTTTCCTAGCCATAGTTTTATTTTAAAAGTGAAAGTTTAGAGTGACAGTGTATGTGTTCATGAAGAGTGAGCACTCAGGTTTCGGGAAGAGGCAAAGTGCTGCCTTAAGACTTAAAAATAAAATCTACTGTTATGAGCCATGAATAACTCGAAGGTGGTGCTAACTCATGTGGAAACTTTGGTGGAATAAAATCTTTGGGTAGAAAGGTAATGAACTGAAAACAAATTATTTTACATATCTATATAGGACAAATGTTTAACAAAATTTCAGCAGCATAATTAGTACGTGCAAGGAGAGGAAGCCGCCTAAGTCTTCTTGTGGAATGTTGTGGCACTATAGGACACACGTCGGGGCTTTTTATTTAAATGGGCAGTTTGTTTGAGTTGTGTGACGTGATAGTATATTTTCACTGTTAAAAATTTTAGTGCAAAAGATTGAGACAGATGGAAATTTTAACACTACTGAGTGTTTGCTATTAAGGGGTCATTACTAAATACTTTTCAGATCTGATAATGGCAGTAGGTTATATTTTTGAAAAAGAATAACATTTAAAGGTGCAATGTGAAATTTTTACAGATGCGATACTGTGGCTGGGATTTTCTTCACTATAATATGGAAAGGGAAGGTGGGTGTCCTAGCCCAATCTGGCTGCTGTGACAAGTTACTGTAGACTGGTGGCCTACTCTCCTGCAGGGGTTGGGATTTCAGCATATGAATTGGGAGGGAGCACAAATATTCAGACCATAGAACTGGGTTTGAAGTGAAGATGAAACCAGACAGACCATGGGTTGGAGCTGAGTGATTTAAGTTAGTATGTTTGAAATGTTCAAAAATATCCCTGGCTGGTGTGGCTCAATGGATTGAGCACTGGCCTATTAACCAAAGGGTTGCTGGTTCAATTCCCAGTCAGGGCACATACCTGGGTCCCTGGGCCAGGTCCCTGGTTGGGGGTGTGCAAGAGAGGCAACCACATATTGATGTTTCTCTCCCTCTCTTTCTCCTTCCTTTTCCCCTCTCTAAAGATAAGTAACTAAAATCTTTAAAAAAAAGAAGTGTTCAAAAATAAAAAGTTTAAAAAAGGGAAAAGACACACATACACAAAACTTATACAGTAAAACTGTATCGATAGTTCGTCAAAGATAGTTAAGGAGACTTGCAAGGGAAGAAGGGGTCTAAAAATATCAGCAGTTTGATTGCATTGCAAATTATACAGCTACGTGATTTAAAAACCCAATGACATTGTAGCTTTATTTTAATTGAGATAAGCCTATACTTAGATGAAAGGAGAAAGAACACTTGCCATTTTGGCGTAGTCTTTAAGTCAGCAAACATTTTTTTTAAAGCCCCTCTGTGCCAGGTACCGTGGAGACTGCTAGAAATTCAAAGAACCAGGACAGGGGCCTCTTGCTAATGCAGCCGGGGAGATCTCTGCCCGTCATTCCCCAGCAGAATGTGGTAGGGTGCTGGTAGAGTGATACAACGCTATTATATGAGCACAGAGGTTGGAATGATTTCAGTCTGCTTTTGGGTGGGGGGAGCAGGTAAAGAGCCTATCGGGGAAGACTGTGCAGGGGGCTGTCATCTGATCTGGGCCTGGAGGGATGCGTAGGGTTTTTCAAGGCTGAGAAGCTGGAAAAGCCTTTGCAGGCGTAGGCAGTGGCAGGATCAAGAGCACGGAGGTGTGAAAACGAGTTTGGCCAATGGTGATGGCTGCAGTGAACGTGAAGTGCCGGGTACAATGGGTGGGGGGGGTGCAATACAGGATGAGGCAGATAAAACACCATGAGAGTACAATCCAGATCAGGAGTTCTGCCCCTGCCTGGACAGCACCATTGCTTACACCTGTTAGCCTGAATTTCCAGGTCCATCTTCAAGCTACACCTGTGAGTTTGGATGGGGTTTGTCACCCTAGTTGGATGCACAGGGTTCGGGGTATCCTAGCTGCAATGCCACTTCACTTGGGTAGACCGACTGGCATTGGTGTGCAGATGACATTTGCTAACAGACAGCTAAGAAGACTCTCCCCTTCTCTGCCATACAGGCTGCTCCCATGCTTTGTGGGAGTTCCGGTGGCTTTCCCACCCTACTGAACGACGCTGGTGGGGTTTGAAGCCCGTCTAGCAGCTGTGCCCTTGCTGCTGTTTCCTGCGTGGAAGCTGGAGGCTCTGACCCTCTCAGAACAGTTCGGGTTATCCGACTGGCCTCACTAAAGAGTTGTTCTCCTACAGCCAGACCTCAGGGCCACACAGGGGGCTGGCCCTGCTTCTGGGCAGAGGTGGACTTCCTCTACGATGCAAATGGAGCTTGAACTTCAGACCCTCTCCCTTTCACCACTATTTACAAAGGCCTGGGAGGGGCCCTAGAAAGTTTCAGATAGTCACGCTTTATTTTCTAGTCATTTTTTTCTCAACAGATTAAATATTATAGCCTTCAGGTCCTACAAAGCCCGAACAGCCCTTGCTTCTGAGCATCTTCTAGAAGGATCTCTGCTTTATTTTTTCTTCCTATAAAGAACATAATATCTTCCTAACAGAACAGTCACAGATTACTAAGCAATTGTATGTTAAAGAGAAGCTGTTTGCTGAGCAGGTGAAATGTGATAATTTGATAGTGACTCGGGGGAGTGGGAGGAGGAACCCATGCCTCCTCCTTGTAGCTTTCCTGGGTAGGTTCTTCTGGGCCTGCAAAGAATCTTTGCTACATGTGGCCCTGCCCAAGGCCAACTGGCTGGCATGCTGTCCTTTGTGTCCTCCATCCTGCAATGTTGCTTTGGAACCCTGATCTCTGGTTTCACTTTTCTCCTCTCTGACCTGAAGCTGCCTCATGACTATCAGAGCCCAGCTGTGTGTGGCCAGATGCAAAGCCAGGTCTGATGTCGCTAGGAGTGAGCCCATGAATTAGGTGCATGCATTCCTTGGCTACTCTCTCCAGATGATCAGTGATGTTTCCATTCTGTACTGAGCAGACAGACACCTATTTTTACATTGCTTCCTGTAATGTCCTGGAACTGTCATAGTCCTGGAAACCATCAGGTCAACACATTACCTTTAAGGCTCTGGAGTATGACTTGGAGAAAAAGCCACATACCCGAGCTGGTGTAGGGAAGGTGTGACATGGGCCTGGAATGTTTTGTTGAACCAGAAAGTAAGAGGAATCTTTAAAGAATCAAATGAACAACAGGGCCTGCTTGATGGGCTCCCACTGGCCAAATTGGGAGGTTTGAACATCAAAATGAACATGGTAATGGATTATAACCAATTTAGTAAAATAAGAATTCCTACTGATAAAGGAACTGCATACATAAATAAGTGGGGGGAGCAAAACTTTTATTTATAAGGGCAACTTATAAGGAATGATGGAGTTTCCAAATCATCAATGTGTGCTCAGACTGGTAGGTTAATGCCCCCACTGTAGGGACAGACCAACACCATGTGCCTGAAGATGAACCGAAGACACGGAATTACCCGAATCTAATCACGAGGACACATCAGACAAGCCCAGACGGAGGCCATCCTGTAAAGGAATGGGCCATAATCTTCAAAACTGTCAACATTAAGACCACAACTGCAGAAAAGGGCCGGGCAAGGGCAGGGTCTGCAGGAATGGACGAGCGGGGGAGATGAAAGGTCTGTCCACCAACCACCAAATGAAGCAGCTGTGTGCTGGAGCCTTGGATGAACCGGGCTTTCCGTGTTTGTTGTGTGATATGTACAACGCCATGTTTAATGCGCAGGGCGGGCAACGCTAGTTCACAGCTGTAAGGTTTTGACAGCTGGTTAAGTGGTTTATGGCTGTGGTTTTTAGGGTTTAACCTAAATAAAACATTTCAGGCTCATTCTGACAAGTGTACAAACACTAGTCTAAGACTTTTTACACTTAAAGTTGCATTACTTTT
This sequence comes from Macrotus californicus, assembly GCA_007922815.1. Lineage (NCBI taxonomy): Eukaryota > Metazoa > Chordata > Mammalia > Chiroptera > Phyllostomidae > Macrotus > Macrotus californicus. The sequence goes on along the minus strand of VMDR010002884.1, from coordinate 34,741 downwards.
GCCCCTTTATGGATTAGTGTGTATTCGATCATATGTAATTGCTGCATTTCTCCTCACAAGAGTTTGCTGTGTGGACCACAAAGCTGGGACCCACTTCAGGGGCCTTCTGGGCAGACACTGCGTCGTCGGTGACGCCTTTGTCTCTGCGAAAACAGCTGATGTGAAGGGAGGGTGGGGTGGTCTTGCCAGGAGCTGAGCCGCCTGCACCTGAGGGGTTATCTCTCAGTGCCCTTTTGTCCACTTTCTGCTCTTTGTCGTTTGCTTTTCAAGTCCATGTGACTTTGCCTTTGCCTTTAAATTCAATTCCTCTTTCCTGTAAGTACTTTTCTCTGTAAGGTTTTTCCGTAACAGTGTTTGCTGGTCAAAGTTTACTTGTTACTGCTTTGTGAATGAGACTGTTCTGAGATGGTGTTGTGCCCACCCCCGGGAATGTCAGGTAGTGAATCCAAGAGTCAGTCAATTGCCCATTTTATTATTGGATGTGAAGGAGAGGGATTGAAAAGCGCTGGGAAAAAATGACGGTAGGAGAAATTTCTGTATCGAAGACCTCTCTTTATTCCTCACGTTTCACTCTGTGAGCTGTCGTGCTGTTCAGGGCCTCTGTGGCTGCCACATGTTGTCGCAGGGGGACTGTGATACTGCGCCAGGCTGGTGATGGTAGTGATGACGTGCTTTTAGAATAGGCCAAAATTGGGAAATTTTCCTGATTTTCTTACTCAAGTTTTAAATAACCTGAAGGTGATGATCAGTGCACCAGAGATGTGTGTGTGTGTCCCTTGCTGGCTGGCGTTCGTCGGCTGCGAAGGGGCGGCTCACACACAGTCAGCTGCATTTATACCAGGCACAGCCTCCTCTTTCTCCCACCCACCCCCCTTCCCACTTACGGATTCTTTTAGTTTTTGCAAAGCAGCCATGTGAGAAGAATAAAATAATTTTGAAGAGCATTATATGGTGGGAATTTTGACAATGAGTGGAAGATGGTAATTACTCTCTTCCATTAGACTCGGTGGCTTTGGACAGATAAGCTGTATTGAAACGTGTGACCAGGGCATGGGATCATGGATTGTCTTTCACTGTTGTCATGGCGACAGTGATGCAGGTGGCCTATAACTGCCGGGCTGTCAGATCTTATACATCAAACTGGTGCTAAGTGGAAATATGTTAGAGGCGTTGAGGAAGAAATTGCCAGCCGTGTTTATAGGATCAGCTGGAGAAAAGCGAGCCTCGTTGAAGAAAAGATTTCCGTTAAAAGCGCTGGGTGATTCTGAGGAAGCTGGAGTTTTTACTTTTTATTAATAAGATGAAAGTGGATTATTAAAAGAAAAAATGTTTTCTGGATGTTGCGCTGCCATCTACGTTCACATAATTAGCACGAGGTCTTTTGGCTTCTCCCTTGAGCTAATGTGATAATGTAGTGGCTTCAGAAGAAGCAAGGCGACACCACGTGGTGTAGAAGCTTTGCTTGGGGGTGAGGGAACCAGTTCTGCAAGAGATCTGAGTCCTCCTTTCTCCAGCCAGCCGCACAGAATTTTAGTGAGGAGTGCTGAGAAATCATCATGGATTCTGAGACGGCGCTCTAAGTGTTCTATGGAGCACAGAGTTATCCTCAGTTATGCACATAGGACTGAATCTATTTAATGCAGGGGATGCATCCGAACGTGGAGAGGTTCCTCTTTGTCAAGCAATTACCACACTTTTCCTTTTTCTCCCCTCTTCTCTTTTCTCGGTGTCTTCTGTCTCAACTTAAAAATTTATAAATGCCTTGAATTGAAACCCTTAAATGCTAAGCAACGATGAGTATAACGTGTACGTGTGTGTGTGTGTGTGTGTGTGTGTGTGTGTGTGGTACCTTGTCTCAAGAAGCTGAAACTACCTTTATAATTCTCATTTAATCATATCATCTTGGCAAATAGGGAGAAGGAAACCATGCATGTTTCCATTTCTGTGTTATATTTGAGAACAGGGATACCGTGAACTTTAAAAAACAGAGTCCTGGACAGGACAGCTGCTCACTGGTGAGTCAGGCTTACATAACAAATGAGGCAATGGGCCATTGCTGGTGGGCCCCTGACTCAGGCAGTGGGGCCCTAGCTGCTGACATTTTACTTGGTATATCTTCTTGGGCACAGTCTTCAGTATTGAAATCTAAGTCAACAAGAGTAGGAAAAAACTATCTTTAATGCCATTGGCGTATCGTGATCAGGTATATAGTGATGCAGTGTCACTCACGCACACGTGTTGGACATGTAGTAAATGGTAGGTATTTTTGCCTGTACTTCTCTTTGAAAGGAAGCAGCTCTAACGTTTGTTGAGTACCTAGGAGGTGCTAGGTGATTAAATTATTTAATCCTCACAGTAATATTGAAAAGTACATATATCATTATCATTTCACAGATAAGAACCTTGGCAAAGCCAAGAGTCAAATGTCTTGACTTCAGACTCTATGCATTTTTTTCCACCATGTGGTTTCAAGAGATACACAAAAGCAGCTTTCCCTTCCAGGAGTCGCGGTTTCATTGGAGACCCAGGGAAGCATTTAATAATTATAATACAGCTTGTGAAGTGCTGTAATAGACCTTAGCACCAAGAAGTACCAATGAGGGGGCATCTAACTCCCAAAAGGAGCTCATGGCAGAGCTAGTTATTAAAGGATGAATAGACCACCTGAAGGTGGATGAAGAGGAAAGGGAATTCCAGGCTGAGGGGACAGCATGAGCCAAGGCACAAAAGAATGAGATGGTGGCACATTCCGGCTTGGCCCTGATGTGCATTGGGTTGAGCTAGTCAGTTGAGGAATGGGAAAGGGGAAAGGTGTAAAGTGATTCTTACAGTTAGCATGGGATAGTCCAGTACAGCTTTTGCTATATGTGTGATCTGGAGTCCAAAGGTTGCGCTTGTTGCCTTTCGAGTTCTTACAGGCTACAGATTGTTGACATGCATGATATGATAGTTCCCTCTAGATTTTGTTTTGTTTAGTTGCTCTTTTTCCCTTGGTGTGCCTTCTCTTTTTTCAAAATATTATTGCTCACCCTGCCCTTGTATTTTTCTTTCATCATTCTGGTTGAAGGCTCTCTTCTTGACCTAAAGAAGCATTTTTCAATCCATAGTCTGAGACTTTAAATAAAAGGAGTCACTAGGCAGAACAGGTAAAGAGTCTGGTCCCTAGCAGTCCCAGAAAAATAATTTAAATAATTAAGATGAGAAATATTTGTGCATTCAAAGAACTCCATGGTTGATGGTTCTTCACCGTGCAGCCAAGTTGCTGACTGAAAACTAGACTCAGCTTCAGTCTTTTGGCCTCTGTGTTAACCACTGACCCACATGATTTCATTGCATAGTTTGTGCACATAATGGAGGTATTAGCCCTCCAGTCAATAATGTCCGCAAGCGCTCTGGTTTTTGGTTTTCTTGTTTTCATGAAGACACCACCTTTTTTAAACCTAACTCCTCAATCCATAGATTTCATTTTAGAAATTAATGTCAGGATTTTCCTAAGCCTTGTCTCTTTTAAGTCAAGAAAGAAGAATAATGGACTGTTCTCGAGCTATGATTGTTGATCAGTACTTTTCAGAAGGCCCTGGCCAATGGTCAAGCAAAAGGCAGGCATTGTGACGCCAGGGAGCGCGTGTGCACCTCGATCTCTGTGTCCCACCAGACTAGTGCATTGCCGTAAGACTTCAAACCCAGGCACTTCAGAGGTGTTTGGAAGGACCAATATTCCTGTTTTGTTTTGTGTTGGACAAAGAAACCAGAGTCCGAGGTCCCAGTTGCATAAAGAAGATTCTTCTTGGCTTTCACGGTGCGCTCGCTCGTCTGTGGATGCGCGCATGCACACACAAATGCATCCTCTGTTGTGTTGGGATGTCTCAGCCTGGTGCACAGAACAATGTACCGTGTGCATTATGTAAGGAAATTTACTCTGGAGAGCTGTAAATGCATTGACCAGAACTAGGGCTTATGACAGCCAGGAGGAGTTGGAAGGGAAAGAGTATGTCAGAGGCAGGCAGGGCTGAAGAGAAGGATTAGTCAGCCCACCTTTGCCTCCAAGCAGGACATGTCTAATCAAGAGAAAGATTTTGGGAAACAACAGGAAATGGAAAATTAATTTGAACTTCCTCTCCCCCAAATTTTGACATGTCTCAGAAGGGTTATTTTCTTTCTTTTTATGTTTTTAAAGAAAAATCCATTTTTACAAAGAAATATCCTGAACTAAAGAAGACAGTGTTTCCTTCGTTTTAGGATGGCTGTCCCTAGTGGTACAGCATAATGCAGAGCAATGGGATTATTAGTAAGGAGTCTTAAAGGTGGGATTAGGAACATTGAGGTGGAATAAACATGCCAGTTCATTTTAAATCTTTTTGAGTTTGTTAAACTATAGCTGCCTCATATTCAGTTATCATTTTATTCGGGGACTGAAAAGCCTTCCTAGTTATTTCATTGGATGTTTGCACACCAGGGTCACAAGGTTTCAGCATCAGTAGGACAGTTATGTCCGTCACTCATGAACTGTGTCATGGATATATTGACCAGACTGTGGATCAGAGTATCATTTTTTTCCCTTTATATTCCCCACAAGCAACTTCTCAGAGTTCTGTGCTCACTACTCATTTGTCAATTAAGCTGTTTAAGCAGGCAGCTGCTTGTTATACTTATCAATACCAGGCTTTGTAAATAAGAAGAATGGACGTGATCTAACTTGAAAGTGCCCTGTAGGGAATAATCCCGTGTTGTCCAGTAGAGGAGGGCTGCCCCATTCGGTCCCTTCATGTTTAATTCCTACTTTCATTCCATGGGGTACTGAGAGGTTCTGTAGGGCCCTTGCCACTCACCCGCCCTCAGCTTAGCTCTGAGACCGTAGAGCAGCGATGAGGACTTGGTGAGAACCGGAAACGGCGCGTCAGGCTGAGACTGTGATCGTGTAGTGTCACCGGTGAAGTCAGTATCGTGTTATTTTGATCACCATTTCAAAGGGCTTGTTCTCAAGTTCAAAATAAGATGCTTTATCCAAAACTGAATTATCAGAAAAGGACTTTATTTTACACAACATCTCTTTCGTGATAGGACACAAAGAAGGTATCGGTGGGATCATGTCCTGCTGAGCAGGGAGCCTGGTGGGAGATCAGGGTTGTCTCTTCCTCCTCACATCTGTGCCCTGCATCCACTACACCCACTCAGAAGGCTTAGAGGGAAAGGGTGAAAAGGCTTTCAATCACAGCTCAGATGAAGGACAGTGCCACTCAGAGTCTGTTGAAATATATACGTTAAAAATATCTATGTAATTTAGACATTGAAATTAAGAACAATCTAACAATGGCCAGAGGGGAAGGGGGAGGGAGTAGTGGGGGGAAGGGTTTTCAGGAACCACTATGGAGGACACATGGACATAACCAAGGGGGAGGGTGGGAGCAGGGGAGGGGGGTGGGATTGGCTGGGGTGGGGGGAGAGTGGTGGGGGGGGAAATTCAAACTGTAATTGAACAACAATAAAGTAATTTAAAAAAATAAAATTAAAAAAAAATATCTATGTAATTTTAAATTCTTTTGATTGGTTAAAAAAAGTTTTCTAATGATGCCTTTCTTCTTTTACTTAAGGTACTATAGTGTTAGTCGTTAGTGCCCAATGAACATTTCTCTCTTTGAGGACAGAGGTTGCTGGTTCATGTGTGTCTAACAACAGCACCTACTGGATCTTTGCAGGGAGAAAAAGAGTTGAGGATATTCTTGTTTCGGTCGTTTCCTGACCATAGGATGGGCTGGCCTGTAACCTGAAATGTGGTCTCTGCTGTGGGGAAGCTGAGGCTGCCTCTCTGGTGTGTCACGTGGTTGTCACTGACATGCTGAGGATGGAGCAGAAGTAGCCGCGTCTTGGGTTGGCTCAGAAGGCCTGGCCATGCTGCCTCATCCAGGAACGCAGTGGGTGGGGGCAGCACCGGCTTCATTGCACCCCTCTGTGTCTCATGCTTGTAAGAGCACGACCCACGGAGGAAAACCATTTCCGTTTCTCACAGACTTCTAAAACAATACATCAGCCTGTCTTAAATCTTTCTATAAAGTTGCACCTTCAATATGGCAGTTTAATCTTCTGTGGGACTGGAATCTCCACGGCACAGAAGAAGTTCAGCCCTCCCTCCAAACCAAAACAAACAGACACAAACAACAGTAATAAAAGAGTTCCAATTAAGATTTTCAGAACACAAATACCCATCTAAGTGCACCTAACAATTCTCCGCTAGCAGCCACTTTAAAGTATTGTTCTTTTTAAAAGGAAAATCCAATATAGTTGAAAGCTTGTGCTTTGTAAATATAGGATGCTTCCTTGCATTATCTGAGAGAAAGAGAAAAGCATGCCTTGCTCTTTTTGGATTTAACATGTTTTAGCTAATCACAAAATCTTTATTAATTGCATTCATGAGCTATATAGGGCCACAAGAGGGTCTTTGAAATTTTTTTGGTTAGAAAAATGTGGTGAAAAAATTGACTTGTATATTATCTCATAGTTTTGCCTAAAGCATGTCATTGGGTTGTGCCCTGCCAATGGCTTCTTGTAGGGGAGCAAGCACTGGTCCCCAAGGCCTTCCTTACCTGTTGAGAAGTTGGGGGACTTTCCTGCTGTTCCAACAAAGCCAGCATCATGGGGGCGGGGAGAGGACTCCTGCTGTGGCAGGATAGGTTTGGGTGTGAGCTGCATTTCCTGCTCTGTGAGGGGTCCATTTCTCTGGATTTTATACTTGCCTTTCCACATTTCAGCTTCCTCTGTCCTTTCTGTCCCTTCTCTGGCCTTTGTTCCCTTTGCTTTGTGTAATGGATTCTATCACACGGCCATCTTCTGTAGACAAGATGGGGGATAGTAACCAACTACAGACAACATTGGGTGGATCATAAGAAGTGACAGGAAGCCAGGATGCACACCCCAGCTCCACCACTGACTGGCTTTGTGATGTGGGGAGATGTGGACTGACTTATGTCCCCCAAAATTCATAGTCTGAAGCCCTCACCCCCAATGTGAACTGTTGGAGACAATACCTTTAAGGGGACAAGTGACGTTAAATGAGACCAAAGAGCAGGGCCCTAATCCAGGTTGATGTATGTACTTATAACAAGAGGAGGAGACACCAGCAGTGCCAGCCGGCACAGAGAAAGGCCAGGTGGGGACACACGGTGAAGGTGGCTGTCAACAAGCCAAGAAGAGCAGCCTCTGGAGAAACCAAACCTGCCGGCACCTTGGGCTTGGTTTTCCAGCCTCCAGAACTGTGAGAAATAAATTTCTGTTGTTTACACCACTCAGTCTGTGGTGTGTTGCTATGGCAGCAATAGTGAACTACTACAGGAGAATTACAAAATCTTTCCAGGCCTCAGGTTCCCTCTCTATATTTGAGATGGAGTCAGAAATCTCTCCTCTGTTTTAGAGTTGCTTGAGAAACGACAACGCAATCGGCATAGTGCCTGGCTCAATGCCATCTCACGTGTGAAAGAATTAACGCCCGCACGGACAGGCCGGTGTTCATCTTTCAGTAACTCAGGCCTTTTGCAGAGTGCTCAGCATTGTCACAAAACAACACAAGTCACTGTGTATGTACAGGGTGGGGCGAAGTAGGTTTACAGTTGTTCGTATGGAAAATAACACAGCGATGAATAAATAAATAATAATACCAGTATGAGCTCTTGTGTTTTGCATACTCACAACTGTAAACCTACTGTCACCCCACCCTGTACATTTCATATTTCCCAACACATTTTGCCTGGCTGATGTTTTGTAGGAGACCCAGTCTTATGGCAAGAGATGATTTTGTTTTTCCAGTTCCAAGACAGGTCATGCCTCCTTCAACAGTTCATTGAGTTCATTCTCCATACATTTTAGTGTTGTTTTCTTTGCTCTATCTTAAAGACAATAAAAGGAAAATCTGGTAAGTTCCAAACAAATGCTCAGCTGACCCAGCACATGGAATTGCATCTACTAATTCAGGCCACATTATATACTAGAGTCAAATGTATCTGCAAAATAATGACAGTAACTTGAGTTCACACAGCATTGTTTGGCCAAGGAACTGAGGATTCTTTCCATCCATAACCTCCTTTACTTCTGCCTTATGCTGCTCTCAGGTATCAGATACGATTCTCCCCATCTGTTAGCTAGACAAGTGAAGGCACAAAGATTTCTTCCTCACATGCTCAAGAGCTGTGGGTGGGGAAAGACTAGCCCGCAGTGTCTCCTGCCTTTCTGTACAGTGTTCTGCTGGGCTGTTCCTGAAGTTATCTGTTAAGTACATCTGTCCAAATATTAGTGATGAGTCTGTCCTTTCCCTTCTCAAAGAATGGAGCTTAAGGTTCTGTACCTCCAGGTTTTGTGATACAGTGCTCTTTATTAAACTGGCAGTTCATAAATCAAATACTCAAATGGATAGAATCGACTGGGGGATAAAGACATAGGGTGTGATGTGGGAGCTGCCCCCGAGTTGCTGATCACGTGGTTGAGGAGAGGAGAGATGCACCAGGCCCTAGGGCAGCTGGGGTTATAATCCACGTGTGTGATGTCTAATATGCATTTCTTTAAGCTAAGATTAATTTCCCCCAACTTCCATCTGCTGACAAGTACAAGAAGTATTCCCCTTGGAGGAAGGGCATTCTATCAGGTAGGCTAGGACACCGATTAGGTTGGTGTTCCAATTACTTATAGCTGCTAGCAAACCACATTAAGACATGGTGGCTTAAACCAACCACCATTTAATTATATCGATGATTTTATTGATCAAGAGTGTGAACGGGACTCAGCGAGGTGATTCTTCTACTCCATGCAGCATTGAGTCTGGTCATTCAGTGGCATTCAGGCAGTGGTTGGTCCGGGCTGGCTTTACTCACCTGGCTGGCTCCTTGGCAGGGACGCCTGGAAGGCTGGTGTCCGCTGGGGCCCTCTGCCTCTTCATGTGGACTCGGCCTCTCTCTGAGGCTTCTCAACTAGGGTAATCTCCACTAGGATTTCTGACAGGGAGGCCCAGGGTTCCACGAGACCAAGGCCAAAGCCTTTAGTCGTATTAAAGGCTAGGCTTGGAAATGGCATAATGTCACAGCAGCTCATATTCATGGGGAAGGAAATAGACTCATCTGCCAGTGGAAGAAGGATCAAAGAATTTGAGGCCATTTTTTTTTCTGCCACGGATGGCATATCCTTCTGTGGTTTGCTGAGGTTTTAAATCTTGTGTGTACGTGTGTTTAATATACCCAAGACTTAATTTCCAGCGCATTTTCATTTTCTTTTGACAGAATTGGAAGCACTTCTGGAATGTCTTGTCCCACATTTACCTTTTAGTCCTACCTTCTTGTAAGGAAAGATAAAACATGGAAAAAAATGAATAAAATTCAGTGTCTACTGTGGAGGAACTCACAATTCAGCGGAGGGCCACCATGGATATAGATAACTGTAGAACACAAAGCTTAATCATAAAGCTGAGGAAGGTGAGTGGAGCTCTGAGCCAGCCAGAGCCATCAGAGCAGGTTTCAAAGCGGAAGTGACCTTTGAGCTGAGCCTCCAGGAGGCCGGTGGTCTCTGTAGATGGGAGGGGTGGAGTGGGGATGGCATCCAGGAGGAGGGGCAGGGAGAGGGGAGGCACCGAGCAGATGGTTCGCTCTGCAAACAATGGCTGGGAGCCTGGACTGTGGGGGCTGCAACTGGTCGGGGGCAGAGGTGTGGTGATTGTGGGAGGTGAGGCTGAGCAGATGGGTTGGGGACATGTGGACTTTGCTCTGAATGCAGATTGGTTCTGAATGCAATCGCCATAGAAGGATTTGTGGCAAAGGAGTGCCATGATCAAGTTTCTGAGTCTAAATGCTATTTCTAATAGCAGGTTTGGAACGGATTGGAGAGATCGCAGACAAGAGGCCCAGCGGCCAGTTAGAGGGCAGTAGTTCGTCCAGGAGAGCCGGCGCTGGGCAATAGAATGGGAGAGACGGGTTCTGAGTGGGATGTGTGGGGAAGGGGCCAGCGGCACAACTCTTTCTGAATGCCCAACCTACCCGCAAGCAGTCTGCTTCTGTCCTGTATCTAATTTATTTCTCCCCCAAATCCATTTTGGGGAGGTGAGGTCACTGAGGGTTAGAGACATTTCAGAACCTCCTTGACATTGGATAACTAGAAGTGAGGAGAACTGAGATTCAAAGCCAAGTGTGTGGCTGCAGAGCATCTATGACTTCCCACAAAACCTCATTGCCTCACCAGTTGAAAATAACTGGAAATTTCTCGTGAGACGAGGTGGTTGGGTAGGCCAATAATAAAAATAGAGAGCATGGAGTTTTGTGTAAGGCTTTCAAACATGCCCCCGAGTGGTATAATGTATGTATGTGTGTGAGTATCGACTACATACTCTCAACCTGAGTGTAGTTTTAAAACACAAAATTTTCAGCGAGTTTCTTTAATTGACCGACTCTATTGACTTGTTAGAGATAAGAAAGTAAAATACACAATTCATGTTAGTTTACCTGATACTGTCCCTTTTTTGTGCATAAATTATTCTTGGCCTACAAACCGGGTTTATGGCCCATTAGAATCTCATAAACAAAGGTTCCATTGTGCCACAGGGAACACACCACACATCAGGGAGGGCTGGGGAGGAAAAGGAAAAGTGAGTCAGAGGCAGGCAGGCAAGGGGGCAGTTCACTGGGGAACGTCCTTTGGGTAGCCCCTCCCTCCCACCCAAATTGAGTCACCTTTCTCATTTTAAGAGCAAAAAGGTAAGCGGGACAACAATCTATGCCCGTTAAATTCTATTTCTGCCCGAACCCCTCCGCCTTCGGGTTCCCATACAGGCAGGAGCCACAGGGCCTCCGTGGCCAGGGCTCAGGACTCAGGGCTGCGGGCCAGATCTCACCTGAAAATGCTGTTCTTGATGCAGATCACAAAGGGATTTGAAATGAATGGCATTTGGAGGATTGGGACCCAGCACCCACTGTTTCCTTTTCACAGGTTTCCAGAGCCCCTGGGAAGGAGGGCCTGGTGAGGGGTGATAGGGAGAGAAGAGGATCTCACTTCTCCTCTTCGTTGCTCAGGCTCCAGGGCTAGAACAGAGCTTGTGTGTAGTCGGTGCTCACTGTTTATTGAGTGAATGATTGCCTAGCGCCCTAAGCCAGGTTCTGTTAGGTGCTTGACATCTCATTTCTCAATTAGTCTTCACATATCAGTGAAACCTAGCCTTCCATTCATCAGATGCAGAAATCAGTGCAGGAGAAGCCAAGTAACTTGCCCAAGGACAAGGACCTTGCACCCAATACAACTGGAAGTCACCCCTGGATCTGTATAGCTCATAAACCCTGGCCCTTTTGAGTGTACTACATGATTACATTCTTTATCAGAATGTTGTCTGGGTGTGAATCAACACCCTTCACATGTGCAAAAGTAGAACTTACTTCAATTTGAAAAGGTGGAGAACGCTAAGAACTTCCTGGACCCAGCACATCATAGGTGCTCAGTAAATGGTGAATAAATGAATGACAAGTGTTTATGTCTCTCAAGCATACTACCTTGTTGTTCACTGTCGTGGAGAAAAATATGGATGACTTGAAGGTTTTTAGCTTTAAAAATGTTAATTTCAAGATAAGTTTCATAATAGAGGTGGGTTGACAAAGTGCCAAAGCAATTGGGGACAGCTGGTTAATGCTCCCTACCCTCTGCCAGTGTGGAAACATCTGGTAGAAACACAATATTGGGAATGGTGTAGTAATTTCTCTCATCTTGCACAAAGTGTGCACTTCCCTGTGTCACCAGGAAGGGAAGAAAACGGAGCCAGGAGATACAGTGGTGAAATTTCTGGTTTTTCAGGAATGGTCAGATAAGTGGCCAAACTTGAGCAACTTTCCCGTCATCCTCTTCACTTAACTCTTTTGTGTTGTTCATAGGACTGACCATTCTTTTCCTGCCCACCCCAACTTTCTCCTCTGTCCATGCCTTCTCGCAATATCCTGTTTCTGAAAGGGTTTCTCCTTGAATGTTTTCTAATCCAACAGCCTTTTCTCTTAATCCCATTTCAAACTCCTATCTCTTGTGAAAAATAAACGGGTTTCTCTTATCCTTCCCTTCTTTGGATTTACCTGGGTTGAACCTGCCGAACCACTAAGGAAATGATGACCACGTGCCTGGCATGAAGTAAACAAAACCTCCTCTTCACCTTTTCCCTCATCTAAGCCGTTCCCGCACACTTGAGGGTCTGAGACAAGGTGGTTGAAGGCAGGAGGAGAGAGAAAAAGAGAGACAGAGAGTCATCAAGACCCTGAGAAAATGGTTTTGGACATAGAACCTACCTTGAAATACATTCATCTGTTTTGTTCTTGACCTGAATTTAACCCTTAGTCCATTAGTGTTTTGCACAGGTGGGGAGGTGTGGGACTTGCTATATTTAGTAGGTTTTTTTTTCCTGTTTCACTGTGTTCTAACACCCATATGCAAGTGAATCCTCTAGGATGTGAATTGTGTCAGGTCAGCCATTGCTGGTGGGCATGGCCTGGGACATGGCCACTTAGCAGTTAGTCCTGCGTTGGATGGTGGTCAGCCACGACTCATTCGTCAGGTGTCTCAACAGTAAAATTTCCAACTAAAACTTAAAAAAAAAAAAGTTGATAGGAATTCTTAAAATAGTCTACATTTCCTTTTCTCTTCCAGCAGAGAATGTGGCTATAATTCAGTGCTCTCTTGCTGTCTCAGTCACCGATATGAAGGTAATATTGTCCCTCTCTTGTGAGATGGTGTCGTTCGGGTCTGCAAATAAGTGTGGACTCTTGTCCCTAAGTGTGAAACGTCCCCTGACTGCTGGGTACTCTGTGTTCTTTTAAAGCCCATCCCCTCTCCTGCACTTGTACTGTCTGCCCCCCTGGGTCAGTCCCCAGGATCCTCTTTCTGCCTCCCGTCGCCTCATATTTTACATCTAACTTGCTGGACTGGAGAGTAAAACCACACAGATTATCGGAGGTCAGTTAAAGCAAGAGCAAACGGGGTCTGCATGCAGACCAGGTGACCCCTGGAGAGTTCTCCCTTCCAGCTCTAAGGTGTGCATGCTCTGCTATCTCGGCTTCTCACAAGTGTGTGCGATGGGGGCTCCGGGCTGTGATCTGGTTAGTTAAGGTTTCAAGACAAGTGAGCTGTCACTCTGTGACTCATCATGTACTGTTTTAAGCAACTGCCCAGCCTCAGAGAATAAAAGGATGGCTAATCATCTCCAGTTCCCTGTCATGATTCACGTCATGGTCATCGTCATCTTCAACTCCATCACATTATTAAGTACTCAAAGAACATAAATCGCCAGACAAAACACGTCACACGGACACGATCCTTGGTGTCTGGGAGTCTGTCTTCTTTAAATAGGAGACACCAAGGAGGCCTCGTTCGGCCTTAGACACTGACTGCCCTGTGGGAGTGGATGGCATTAGCCAGGAAGCTCAAAGAACAGATGCAGGAGGCCAATCGCTGAGAGCCTACCAGCTGCTGGGGCTACAGGAAGATATGACACAGCGCCACCCCCCCCACCCCCCCACCCCCCCGCCCCAGCTGACCTTAAGGAAGTGGATACAATGACAGAAGTGTGCGTCAGCATTCGGGGCCCAGAGGAGCGGCACATCATAGCCTAGTTGGAGGGGGAGAAGCAAGGAGAGCAGCTGCCTGGGCACAGTCAGAAATGAGCCGGGTGAAGGGGTAGGAGTGGCAGTTCTGTGGGGAGGGCGGAGCCTGAGCAAGGGGGTTGCTGCAGGAAGCACCCTGGTGTGGCAGGCGCTTGACCTGGTGACAGTGGGGAGGGACACAGGTTCCCAAATGTCATGTGGAAGAGTTTGGGGGGCAAGGCAGAGGGACACCAGATGGTGGAGTTAGATTTTTGTATTAGGTCCCTCCCAGCTGGGGGTTAACAAGAAGGGTGGCTGTGGACTTGAGCTAGGATCACGACTTTCTCTCTGGGCGGTGGGAAATGATGTTGAGAAACGTGTGTGCAGTAAAATTCAGACAGCCTGGAGGTGGCTGTAGGAGCTGAGGGCAGGGAGCAGTAATGTGTGGCCCCCAGGCCACCCCAAGTGCAGGGGGTGTCATAGGTGGAAGGGTCACATTGGAGGACAAGATAATAGGCACCCCTTTGGACATGTAGGTTTGACCGATGGGTGGGGAAGCCTGGTGGGCCAGGAGAGCTGGCACGGTGGTGTCAGAGCGTGTGGGGTTGGGAGTCCCACCAATGTGCTCTGTGAGCGCGGCGGAGGGCTTCTGAGGTTGCCAGGAGTAGCAGAGGTCTTTCCTGTTCAGTCGAAGTGGAATCTGACCAAAGGGATCAAAGAAAGATATGATGTCCCGCCACTGCAGGGGACTGTGATGTTTGAGAAAGGCGGGAGCTCCTGGGAGAGTGGGTGGCAGCAGCCCCAGCTGTGGGAGGCAGCTCCTCTGTGGAGGTGGGCTCGGATCGCCTGTGTTGATTGGCCTGGATTTTGTTCTTGGCTGTGAGTGGTGGCTTTCCAAACTTCCACGGGGCTGCCATTCACGGGGGACAGCCTGAGCACAGGAACTTGTTTCTGCCTAAAGTAACTTCTGGCTTTGAGACAAAAGAGAAAGAACCATTCATTGCACACTTCGTGACCCAGACCAATCAGCCGAGAAACAGAGACAGGGGAGGGAGGGAGGGAGGGTGGGGGAAGATATTCAAGTATCTTTCCTTCAGCTTGAAACAGCATTTTAAAAAACCCAAAGAGCCGAAAGGAAGAGAAAGTTACTTTTATGTGGGTCCTTAATTAGGAAGTTCACCCCCTGGCCCCCAGCGATCTTCGCAAGGACTCTCCATCTTTGGAAGTCCTCTCTCCATCAGAGATGGGTCAGGGAGATGACTGAAGGGAGCAAGAAAGGAGCAAATTGGTTCCAAGTTTAAGGTTTTCTTAATTAGAAGGCCCGAGAGAAGATGAGTGCGGGCCCTCTGAGTCACCTGGCCTGTGGCTGGTCCGCGTTGGTGGCCCCTAAAAGGTGAGCTTTATTTGACTTAGGAGGTTTTTTTCCTGCTACGCACTGAACAGATTCCTTTCTCTGGTATGCGGTGGGGAGCACATAGCCCGAGGATGGCAATTAGCTATAGGTAGGCCGGCTCCCCTTCGCACAGTCCAAGAGGAGGTGTACAGTGACTTTGGAACCTCACCAAAGGTACCAAAGCCCTTCTCTGCGCACAGTGGGAGGACAGACCCATCCTCAGAGATGCCCTCTCGCCCTCCCCCTCCCAATGCCTCCTGACCTGGATGAAACCCTGAGGTACAGGAACCTTACCTGCAAGTGGAACTGACAGCATGTTACATCATCAGGCCCGCGAAGCTCATTGGCAAAGAAGTTGAGTCTTATTTTACATCCACAGACTGGGCTGTGTGGATGATCCAACCAGAACAGGTCTCCTCTGGCTCTGTCCCAGCTGCCGGCCTCCTCCTGCCGTTGCTGGGGCTTCGGTGGATGGAGTGTCAGGGGGAGCTTGCTCCTGATGGCAAGGCGAGCAGCACGACCTCACTGCTGTTGAGCTGGGGAGGTGAAGATGCTGACACGCACCCAGCTCGCTGATCCCCTGCCCTCCACGCGGGCGCCTGCTGCCCTTCCGAGCTGCTGTCGGCGGAAGTCCATCGGGCAGGAGCTCAGTCATAAAAGCCCTGGTCTGGTCCTCGACCTCTCATCCTTCCCCTTTGCCCCCCCACAGCCAGGGTTCACACGTGAACGTGTGCTTGTAACCCTGAAGTGGTCTGAGACGGTGTAGATTTGATCCAGGAAGGCAGAGGAAGCAAAATATTTGAAAAGGCAAGCCTTTACTTTCATTGTTAGGACCCACTGAGCAGTCAGAAAGGGCAGCTTTTCAGAAATTAAAAATCTGGACACATGACCTAGAAAAGCTTTTTTTTTTTTTTTTTTTGGATTTAATTACAAAACTTCACATCTGGTTATGTCTTTAAGGAATCTTTTTTTCCTAAATAAAATGTTGTGACTTAAGTACAAATCTGCCACAAGCCTATAATTTGACAACAGGATACAAATACAACTTTTAGATATTTCAGCTCAGGATTGCCTACGAGAACTCATGTGCTCCCTGCGCTTTGGGGCCACGTGGTAGACAGATACGCGCCTGCGTGGAAAAGCTGAGCACACAAATGAGCGGTGAAAACTGAGTCGAGGTTGAGCTGTCTTCACGTCGGGCGACTGTGCTGGCCTTGCTTTCACCATAATGTCTTGCGGTGACCCCTGCCAGGTCCCCGTCTTGTCTCTGCGCTGCTGTCACGTTCAGCAGCTAAAATCCCTATTGCTTGAATAACCACCGTCATTATTATTGACTTGGGGCTTGTAAGAGTCAGATACCCTTGTGTGCAGTTGCCTCGGTGTAGACTCGGGTTTAGCACAAAAACGCAGAGTGGTTGGGAGCCTCCGTTCCTTCTGGAACCTTTTTCAGGGCCTGTGATCAGAACACGCAGCCGCCAGCTGGGCCGGGTGGGCGCCACCAGCCTCTGGAAGCCAGCGTCCTGTGCCTGCATTTCCTGTTCCGCTGTCCTCTGGCCCCTGCCCCTGACGGCACACATTGAAACGCAAATGACAGCAGTAATTGGCTGAGAGATAAACCACAAGGAGTGAGCGAGCACTGCTGCGGGGAGTTAAGTGGCTAAGTGACAATTAAGGCTCTGCAGCCTCCCGGATCACGAGCAGCCTGGCCGTTTGTTCTCGGGTTTAAAGGAGCAATAACACATTAATTGGAGGAGAGCTTCTCGGTGAACATGCCTCTCCCGGTTTCTCCTCGGACTCTGCTTTGAGGGGCGGGAGTCGCCCTTGGCCTGGGGAAGGATTGCTTTGCTGACTGTCTCCTCCCACCCCCACCCCTCCCCCACTCCAGTTGAATTAGAATATTGGAAATTTGTGTCCTCGATTCTGGTAAACTGGTAGTTGATTTGGTTTGAAGAGTTCCTTAAAGCTCCCTTGAAGGAAGGAGGGACCTGTCAACTCCGTGACGAGGCCTTGTTGTCCGCAAGCAGGGCCTTAAAATCTCAGTGGCTACCTTTCCCTCCATGAAGTCCATTAATTTCAGATTTTTTAAAAAAAGTCTTATTCCAAAAATGATCTATTAGTGCGATATAACAATGAATAACAGACATGATCCCTGTTCTTTTCAGAGCTTACAGTCAGGTTCGAAGAGACAGACAGGAAATAAATCAAACTATGGTCTGCTGTTTTCTTTCTCTAAAGTGGGGAGCCTAAATAAAGGGAAGTTTGATGTCCTGTGGAAAGTGGGGGAGCAGAGGAAAGTGGAAGCTGCCATCTAGCCCAGGGTGGGCTAGGCCCTGCTTTCTTCAAACCCTGTCGTGGTCATAAACAACCATTAAGATGATTCACTTGGACTTGAGATAAGCAGACTCAACAAGCCCATGGACTCGTTGAGAGCCCCTTCTCTGGGCGTGATGTGCCTTTCTGTGACATTCATGCAAAGTCCACAGGGTCTGAGTAGCTTCCAGGTGCTCTCCAACAGGCTCGCTGTTTGTGGTTGCTTTCCTTCAGCCCAGGCAGCTTGGCCACTTTTTACTAACCGTCCCTTCCATTTGGAAGGGTTCGAACAGCTTCCTTTGCCTTATGCAGAGAACTTGTCATTTTAGGACCAGGCATTTAGGTATTGTGGGGCGTGTTTGTACCCAGAGGCCCAAACCTACACAAAGCAGCAAAGTGATGAAAGGAGAAGGGTAGACCCTTACTGGTGGCAGGTAGAGAAGTTCAGTCCTCTCTTGCCTAGTCTCGGAAGAACTTAGGGCAAGTTCACTGCTAGCTCAGTCCAGCTTTGCAGGAGCCAGGTGGGTGCAGCTGCATCTGCCTGTGAAGAGTCACCTGTGCAGGGCTTTATTCTTCACATACTTCTTTGTGAAATGACCAGGCAGAGATGGCAGTGCTGGCTTGTCTCTCAGGAAAGGCCTTTCTGAACGGTAATGGAAAAAATACAATGAAAAATAAAAGAACAAAAAATAAAGTATATAAAGTGAGGTGGGAAAAAGAAAAAGAAAAGGCCTTTCTGTCCAATTTCTGAAGAAAGCCTTGAGAGAATTTGGGGAACCACGCAGTAGTAGCAATAGGCTCTCCAAGAAGATGAATAAATTATTCTTTCAAATAAAGCTTTTCTATGCAGGGTCTTAGATATGAGGTAGGAGTTAGACTGTCTAGGTTTGAATTCTGACTCGGCCACCTACTAGCCATTTGACCTTGAGAAATTGTATTCGGTTTCTCAGCTGTCAAATGGGAATAATAATAGAGCCCATTTCAGAATTGTTCTGAAGACTAAAAGAATTGCTATAGCACTGTGTGAGGCTGGAGGTAAGCCCTTAGAACAGTGCCTGGAACATAGCATGTGATAATTACACGTTGGCTGTGGTTGGTGTCTCATTTCTTGAGTATGAATCACAAGAGTAATAACCACACTCTGACATTCCACGAACAGCAGGCAGCCTGGGCAGCCGAGAGTCATTCCCACCTGGGTTCATTTTACCTTTTTATTGTTAGATGTAGCACGTGGGAAGGGAGGCTGTAGAATGTCTGTCTAAAGATTAAAAACAACAATAACCCCACAAAAATAAGCGGCTAATTATTTGGATATAAACTTGGTTCATCTGTCTTGGAACAGAACAGCGATGGCAAATACAGGTCAGTATTCACTCTTCTGGGAAAACTGTTCGGCTATTATGTCATCAAAAATTGCATTGGCTTTGGAGAAATACGACCTTTAATCCTTAAGTCAGTGAATTCACAAACAGCAAAATTCACTTTTTGTCGGCGTACTGCTCTGTGAGTGTTGGCAAATGCATAGAGTCAGGTAAGCACCACAGCCCAGCTTCAGAGCAATGGCCTTACTCCTGCTCCACAGCCACTGTCCCCAGCGGCCCCTTTGCAGTCAAACCCTCCCTCTATCTGTCCTCAGCAACCACAGGTCTGCTGTCCATCCCTGAGGTTGTGCCTTTTCCAGCACATCATGTGAAGGAAATCAGGGAGCATGTAGCCTTTTGAGTCTGGCTTCTGCACTTTGCATAATGCATTTGAGAGTCACTCCTGCTGTTGCATGTATCCATGAAAAGCTTATTTTTGTCTCATAAATCATTGAATTCTAGAGCTAGATGGAATCTTAGAGATCAGAGCCAACACTCTCATTTCCCAGGTGGAGCAACAGAGACCCCTGGGGTAAAATGACTTGCCCAAGGTCATGAAGCTAATTAAAGAAAGAGCCTGAACTTGGAGTTCTACTATAGTCCAGGCAGCATCTGTTAAATCAAGCTGGGATTAAGAAGAATGTGTAGCTAATTGTCACAAGGGAGTTCCATTCATCTTCTTGTTATTTTTGGTCAAAATCTGGTCAAGCAAACTGAGCCTTACTATGATAATAATTACAGAAGAGTTCATTTCTGGAAGGTGCAATTTCTTTAGAACGTGCATACGTAAGTCTCTTGGTAACACATTTCTTCCTTGTCCCATCGTCTTTTTTTTTTTTTTTTTGCTGGCATCAGTTGTGGATATGATTTGATAATAGAGTTTAACCTGAAGTCCTGTTATTTATTTTGTGTTTATGCAATAATAACTCTTTTGATACCTAATTTATAGGGGTATTCTGAGTATTACTATCCTCCTTTTAGTTGGCATTTGAAATATTGACATGTTTCTAGGTGGTTTATTCCAGAGCACATTGCTAGTGGATCCAGAATGGAATTCAGACTGTGACCTCCTTAGTCATTTGTTAAATAATTATTTGTGGGAATTCTACCATGTGGAAGGCACTGAGCTATGGGGGACATAATTAAGGCACTGTTTTTTTAAGAAGATTACATTTGAATAGGTAGTAAGATGTAGGTATACAAACATTCTAATTCAAATTAGTTGTTTCGAGTGCAGCTAGAATCTTGTGAAGACTGTGAAGATACGAAGATGACGATGAAGATGATGATGATGCGAACTCCCTTTCCTGTGGAAGCCTAGACATACTAAAGAGGTGCAAACAGATGCTACAGGAAGTGTGGTTTCTTGGTTGGGAACGAGCAGGGGATATGGCTTAGTGTTTGCAAAATTCCACGCGTGGGAGTGACGGGGTCAGACCTGTGCTGCCTGAGGTTTATCTGGTGGCACCACGGAGGACGGAGGACGGAGGACGGGAGGGGGGCGGCAAAGAGGGGAAGCTGGGAAGGGCATTAGTCTGGGCAGAAGTGAGGACAGCTCAAACCATGTGGCCATGGGAATGGAAGCACACCATTCATTCCATGTGTGTTTGGGAAGTAGAAAGAACTGAATGAAAGGAGGAGCATTCAAAGCAGATGATGAGATTGGGCCCAAATGGCTGAGTGGGCAGTGCTGACGCGATGGGGGAGTCGGGGTTTGCCTGCGTGGTGAGTGGATGGCGGACGGGGACTGGAAGGGGGAAAGGGCTTCCTCCCTTTGACCAGGTCAACTTTGTGTGAACTAAATTTTGTGTGAGCACTTTTGCATGTGTGAACTTGTTAATAAGTATTGATGATTGATTGCGGCTCCTTTCCAGATGGCTAAATATTTCCAGTTTTCCTTGCGAAGAAAATTCTGGTTTTTGTCCTAAAGAGTGGGTAACATGGTTAGTTATAATTAAACAATTATTTTTTACCACTTCTCCCAGCTGGCATGATTCAGTGCTTAAAAACAGGCTGTGCGAGCAGTTTAGGAGACAGACAGTTTACACAGGATGGAATACAGACCATAAATTATCACTCTGAAGAGTACACACCCTGGTTAGGAGCTAAGGGAACGTATATTAAGACAACTTTAAGGTGAAGTTGTGTGCCTGGAAGACTAGAAGAAACAAAGTAAACAGAAGTCTAAAACCCAGTATTGATCAAAATGTGGAAAAATATCTTTACTTACACTTTGCTGAAGTTTCTGTAAACAGGTATGTTATATACAGAGAAGAATCTTGCAATAATTAAAAAGAGCTACAACTTTACTTTTCATAGCATTAAAACCATAGGAAACCCCGAATAATTGTAAAGAATGAAGTTTCTCATGGCAGCATTGTTTACAACATTAAAAAACTAAAATCCTCGAATAACAGAATGTCAAGGCAAATACTGCTTAACAGAATACTTCACTTGGCTTAGAATGAGATGCTATGACAGGAAGGAATAAAGTAATATTCAGTGGCAAGATAGCATGGATCCTCTGTTGCTGTCTTCAGAACATGACTTCACTAAAAGAGCGAGAGCCACTCAGAAAAATGGAAGTTGGTAAGACAGGGAACGGATTGGTAGAAGAGTCTGTTTTGTGTTTTCCTTCTCTTTCCTGAATCAAATGGGGGCATGCACGTTCAGAAAAGTACGAAAATTTCTAGGGAAGTAGTTTACTGTTCATTGGTTCACCACTCCACCCCCCTTTCTCTCCCTAGTCCTTGTGCTCTTTAAGTGGCTCAGGGCCCGTTCATAGTTACTGTATAGACACGAGACAGAGAAGTGTGGTGAGTTAGCCCTATCTGTGAGAGTCTGGAAGCTGGTACTTTAGTTCTGACTCTGTCATTCCTGTAGAATCTGGAGCCAGTCACATAATTTTTGATATTTAAAATTTCCTGGTTTTCTGTGTTCTTACATTGAGAAGATCATTGGAATAAAACAGGTAGACCTACTTGAAGCATTTTGACGACTGGACAGTATATTGTTTAACTCTGTTGTGAGACAAAAAAAAATAAATGGAAATGAACACTAGCACTGGGCTGGTGAGAGTTTGGGTTCAAAATGTGTGTTTAGCAAAGGGGAATTCAAAAAAGGAAAGTCACAGCGAACACTGAGGGGGACAGTGTCCTATGGCCACACCTATGCGGCATGGCAGCCCAGGGTGCCATGTGGGATGTCAGAACCCCCTGCAAAGAGCAGCTATTCCCAGCCTAGAGCAACTTTAGATGTATCACTGTAGCTTTTAATGTTTTATGTATGTGCAGAAGATGTTCTGATATTGGAAAACAAATATGCATGAAGGGCCTTTAAGAGCTGTTACTGAGATTCCGAAAAGGCTTGTGCTGAATCCAAGAGAAGGCATCTTGGTGAAGTGAAAAGTTCACATGAGCTTAGTTAGGGCCGAAATTTCCTACAGTAAATTTAGACCACGAGTGGGTAAGGCAGAGAGCAGACATTTTGACTGGCAAACAAGTCAGAGGCCTAAGAAACAATCTGCAGGACGAACGGCTGAAGATACAAAATACAGTTGGACCTTCAACAACTTGTGTTTGAACTGCATGGGTCCACTTATGTGCAGATTTGACTTTTCAAAAATCTGCATAAAGTGGACCCGTATGATTCAAACCCGCATTGTTGGAGGGTCAGCTGTAACTAAAAATGATGACTTTTCAGTACACCTGGAGCTACACAGTCTCTGGGAAAATGTGAGTCTGTATGAAGGTGGCAGAATATATATATATTCTCAACAGGTGGGCTTTTGGGTGTTTCTAAATAGCCTGGGTGCCTCATTCCTTATATTGAAACTGTACTATAAATTCAATTTCAAGGTACCTGTGGGCTAAGCATGCTCTTGGGCAAGAGAAGAAAAAAGAAATCGGAAATATTTTCGGAATTCTTGGTTTTACACAATGTACTCTCCTACTCAGGACAAGCAGCTCCCCAAACTTGACTTTTCCAGGTGGCTTGTGTCCGAACACAGAGAATGAGTCAGGAAGAAGTTGAAGGACCGGTACAGGGACCTAACCCATTTCCTCTTCCTGAGAGAGGCAAACAGGGGCCAAGTAGAGAAGGCTTTCAGCTTCTGAGAGAGGGGGAACTGGCTATTGTATGTGCCTGGGGGGGCGGGGTGGGCAGGGAATGAAGAAATCGCCTCCTGAGTTTTATAAGGGCGCCCTCGGGCCTGGACTCTGTCCCCTGTGAGTCGAATCCAGACTAGAGGTGTCCTTTGAAGTTACTGGCTGCTCCACTTGGACCTGCCCTGTGACTGCAAAGCAAGATGAGTAACTGGTCCCAAATATTTAACTACCCATTCTGTTTGTCGAGAGCTTGGGAAGAAATAAGCAAAGAAAACACAAAAACAGGTTAGACAACAGCTAGCTAGGCCTTTTGGTTTCTCTGTGCTGGGGCGGGTATGTAAACAAGCCCTGGATTTTTGTGGACTTGTTCACAGCCTGCTAACAGCTGCACTGTGGTCCTGGGAGCAGCCACTGAGATGCAGGAAGCCTTCGAGGGGACTTAAAGGGGAAGCATTTTCCAAATTATCACCCAGCAACTGCAGCCACGGTAACAAGAGCAGTCACCTGACACTATACCATACGAACTGTTCTCTTTTCAAACAAAATATTTTCTAATGTTACTGTGGGACTTAATGGTTTATTGTAAGGAACAAAAGTATAGCATTTTAAATATTAGGTCTTTGTATTTTCCTCATCTTCTGATAAAACCTTGCCCACAATATGTTCAAGTCATTTTTTAAGTCTTCAAAGTAGGTTAAAGGATTCTTCTCCCCTGGAAAAATAAGCCTTGTTTATGGGGTCCAAAAATAGTTGCTAAAACTTCCTCTTTTTTTTTGAGTCTTTTTCATTTTGGAGGTCAGGAAGTAAATGCTGGCCCGAGGTCGTGCTTCATCATAACTTGGGGTGAAAAGTGGAATGTTAGCAGTGAAGTGATGGGGAAACGGGAGACACAAACACTCAGATACAGGAAGTTGAAGAATTTGGGGAGAAATAAACTTAAATGGCTAATCTGCTAGTAAAAATGTATAGTGAAACAACGCCGTGGCTGTCTTTGAGGACTCTGACCTTTGAAATGACACACTTTCATTACACGTGTGTACATGCCTGTTACATTGCCCTCGTGGCAGCAAATCATAAAAGCTAGTTGAGAAAAATATTGTAAACAAGTAAAACTGAATGATTGTCACAAGACAAAACTGGCTTTCAAATTTTAGATGCCATTGAAGGGTAAGTTTCTGAATAGTCATGGAGCCTTTACTTGTTGTGGTAATTTATATTTTCAGGAAGAGCTTGCTGAAGTTTCTGTCAAGAGCACATACGGGACAACAGCAGTCAATGACTCACTCATTCAGTGCTCACCCGGTGCTGAGGGAAGGGGATGGGTCCCTGGAATCGGGAAGACGGCTTGGGCTGTTCCCTGCCAGCAGCACACAGGGAAGTTGCACCTGGTCCTCCTAGAGCGGAGTTCCACTATCAGCAGGCTGGTTATTTTATTTATTTTTAATCTAGGGTGTTTCTCTGGCCCCTGGGCTCCTTTGAAGCCCGCAGGAGTCAGTCTGTGGGAGAGAGCTCAGGCCAGGGGGAGGAGCAGGGTGGGCCAAATGTCCATTAACAGCCTGGAGAGGTAGGGACCCGCAAGGTGATTTTAAAACAAAACAAAACCTCCAAACTCTGCCATTGACAAAACATCATTTGGCCTAGTTAGAACAGGGATGACTTCGGGGAACCTTCTGGTGAAGCTGAGAGAGGAAAAACTGAGAAGTAACAGCAATGTCTGGAGAGGTGGTCGGCAGTCTGATGGTATAACTTTTACAGACAGGCCTGCATGTTAGGAGAAGCCAATGGTTCAGGAAAGTCTCAAGTGTCAGATCGGAGAAGCACAAATGACATCTGTGTGCAAACAGGGAGCATCTCCATCTGTATGCCTTCCTGTCTGGCTGCTTAAGATTCCATATCAGACACAGGTAACCCCCTGAATCTGGCCTCGGGCAAGACGGGGGAAGGTATATTGAAATGGCGTGTGGTGGGAGTGCCCATTGATTGAGGAGACGTGACTTGCGGAGTGTCTGTGAAAGTGGTGGCTATTCTCTTCCCACGCCTAAGAAGAATGGGCAATGTTGGGGGGGGGATGCTTTATCGCTCTAAAAAGGTCCTGCTGCCGCCTTCTGAAGGTGAATGCAGCAGGACGAGACAAGAGCTGAGCTTTATTTTCAATTCCCTACTTAGGAGCCGTGGTGTTTCAGAAAGTGCTTAGCGATTCTGAGCCTTAGTTTTTTCCTTAGAAAATGGGACTAATCATTTCTACCCCTGTCCCTCCTACATTGGTTGTGAATACTGAATGAAGTTGGGCATAGAAAGAAAGCAGAGTAAACTGTTAAGCACTCGGTGTGTGTCTCCAGGTGAGATGACTGTTATTTAAATAGCAACATACCCAGCGTGCACTAGTGTCGTTGGCTGGGCCTCTCTGTTTCCAGACCTGGCCTGCTAGACGGAGCCTCAGAAGGGCACCTGACTTGTAAACGGAACTTTTTCTGGTTCTCTTTGATGTTAGGGCCACTGGGATGAGCTCAGTCTTACTCTGGTCTCTCCTTGTAGCAATTTTGGCATATCCCAATTCAGTTTCTTAAAAAAAAAAAAAAAAAGAAAGAAAGAAAATCCCTGACTGCTTTAGTTCTGTCCTGGGAAACGCCAGGTGGGTGCTTCGGTGACTGCCTCATTTGAACCTGCACCTCCTGACGGAGCTGAGATGGACTTGGCCTGTAAGGTGAAACGCCATATAGGCAGTGGACTCTGAAGGTCTCGTGTTGATGTGGGCTCATGGCCTTGGCAATGGCACTGACCACGGAGCACACCCCTCCTTAGGCCTAAGAGGCCACAGACAGGGAGGAAGGTCCCTGGGATGCAGTGGAAATAACCTATCCCTCAGGGTCTGTCGCGGTGGTCCCAGTACTGCAGGCCTGTCGTCCATTCCTGAGCGAGCGTGCTGCTCCCACACACACATGCTGTGTCGCTGTGGCTTGTTTGACCCGAGACCAGATCTGAAAACTGAAAGGGAAGAAAGGGAAAATTTCACTTTGAGAGCACATGGAGATGTCCACACTCACCCCCCTGGGGCCCCCAGGCAGAGTAAACTTGCCCTGCCCCTCATGAACAGCAGCGTGTGATAAAACACTCTTTCCTGGAACCCTTTGACCGGGAAGGAGGCACCAGGGGAGGACCCAGCAGGCATTCTCTCTATTCAGCGGCTTCCAACTCCGTGCTTACATTCACTCAGCAGATCTCATCGGGCTGCTACTGTGTGTGAGAGAGAGAGGCAGAGTGTGTGTTTTATGGGGGAGGCTGATTAGCTCGAGCCCGTTTTTGTTGTCATTGGCGGTGCTATGGATCCTATTTTATGTTTACTGCCCCCTGACATTTCTTAAAAGGAGTCTTCAAAGCAGAAAGCCCCTATTCTCAAGACGGGTCTCTGGGTCGTAAAGTTGACAGGGTTTAACATCGGGAAAGTAAACCTGATAGAACAAGAGAGCAGGATAAACAACTCTGGCTCCATCCCACAGGGGCCTTTGATGGGGAGAGGCCCTGTGTACAGAGATCCGAGGGCAGGTCCCACCGTTCACGTCCTTCAGCGGCGTCAGGCATGAGGCCTGTTTCTTACCTGCCCTCCCCACTACCTTGGCATTGGCAGCAATGGCTACATATGAAAGCCTGTAGGTAAAGCCAGCAAGACCTCAGTGTGGACCAACAGGACCTCTCAAATCCAGCACCTGCTGACTTGGTGTCACCTCCCCATCTATTTCTCCCTTGGCTCACCCGTATCAGTGCCTGCGTATTCAGTGAAATTTGCATTTACGTGTTGAACTTGAAGCTGACTTGCTTTATATAACCAAGGCAGTAGAGAAAAAGTCTTATTTCAGATAGACTTAGAGTTTTGGTAAATGAGACTGTTGATGAGGGCCCCAGGTTTACCATTTTTCTCCTCAGCGAGAGGACAGTGAGTCAGCGAGGAGTTTGCCGGTGGGACTTCACAGGAGCGGGTTATAAATGCGTGCTGACATGCATGCTCATGTCCACGTGTGTATGTGTATTTTGATTCTCTTGATGTGTTTAACGTATGATGAAGACCCTTGCTATACCCACACCTCTTCCTGAACGGAATTCCAGGGGAAACATCTAGGCAGAGGAAGCCTAAACTATTTTTAGAAGGTGAAAGTGGTATTGCTATCACCACAGATAGTGAAAGAAAACTAAGGAAGAGGTAGAGCGTGTAATGTGGTCCACGTACTGTCCACCTCCCTTTAGAGTTAGGCATGGTGGAGGGAAGAACTCGCTTAGCACCTCGTGTTTTTTTGGTGCTTAATGACATATAAATATTGGGCTGAGCTCCATAATTAAAACTATTCATGTCTTTTTCCTCCACTGAAGACTGTTCCATTCAGAGTTCCTTTTTACATACAAACCAACAAAAAGATCATCCGGGGTTTGGCCTGATGTGACTAGACCAGGAGTCAAGAGCCAAATGCCGGTTTGCGTGGGATCCGTGTTTGGAGCTAAAGCCGCTGTCACTGCGAGCTTCTCTCGTCATTTTCTGCGCTGGCCGAGCCGGCCTCAGCATTGGGGAGCATCCATCAAACAGAACAATGGAAAATGTTCACCTGTTTCCTTAACTCCAGGTTGAGTGCTTACTGTCTGCAATTGCAGGTTTTAGGGTCTTCCGCAGGGCCCTGCAAACTGCTGGTGCTGAAAGACCAGTTACTTCTCCTGTTTCCAATCCATGGCGACTGATGCATTTAGAAAATACAGTGAAAATGAATTACTGGGAAATGGACACCTGCTTGGATGTCCCTTCAATTCCAGATTGCTGTTAAGGCTTCTTCTGACTGTGCCTTCTCATAGCCCGTACTTCTCCTGTGGGTGGGGTGGGACATTGTCCATTTGGGGCCGAGCGCCGGGCGTAGGGAACATACTTCGAGTGACGCTGTCGTGCTGCACATTCTGACATATGACTAGAGCCTCTGTGTGCGATGGTTGCGGGAGGAAAAGCGCTAAAGAAGAGATATTTCAGCTGCTTGTCATTTCTCCAGGCTTTTCTATGCGAGTTCTAGCTCCTTCATTAGTCTTTGCCTTCCATTTTTTATATTGTGTACCTGTGGGTTAATTACATGTCTTACCTTCCTATTGCCTGCAAATTAACCTTTACTTCAAAAATGTAAGTGATTACATGTGCTTCTTTTTCCCAAAATTAAGTACCATGCACTCTGTGGTATTCTTTGTTCAAAGGAGTAACGTATTGGCTGATTTTTTTTTTAAGTACATTTGAAGTAACTCCAAACACCTGTCTTGCATTTTGTAAACATATATTTTGGAGTGAATTACACCTTCCCTGATTCCACATGTATTACAGGTCAGTCTGAGACATTTACATAACAATTAAGAAAATGAATATTCTGCTAACTCTTCCTGTCTTTGACTTTGAATGCCTATAAACAGGGCAGTCAATCAGAAGATTGTGGCGTTAGTAATACAGAATTCGCTCTTCCTCTGGAGTCACCTGGGAAATGTCAACCACTTTCTCATATACAGCTAAACGTTGACTAAACATTTTTTCAGGATTCAGAGAAAGTTTGTTTTGGAGGTTGGGTTTTTTCTTCTTTAATTTCCCAAAGAAAGGAGTACAAATGTAAAACTACCATTTGCTTCTTACATTTCCCACATTCATTCCTGAACGTACCCCCCCACCACCACCACCAATTCCTTCCTCTTTAAAGGCAGTTGACCACCCTGCTGGAGAGGTTGCTTTCCTCTTTGGAGAGTGAGGCAGAGGTGTCCTTGCCAAGGGTGAACCCCAGAAAAGAGAGGACACTGAGCTCCTGATCTCAGTTTTGCCTGGTTTTCTTTGTGACCCTAGCAGGGGTTGTGCAAGACAGAGTTCCCATCTCCAGGTGAGCGGAGCCCTTGGGATTTTCATTTGCCGTTGTGGACATAGTGTAGGAACTTAGCACCCACCCAGAACTTGCTCTCTCCTGCCTGTCTTTCCCTGTGACATTGGTTTCCAGGACCTAGGGGTGGAGACTCCCCCTCTGCCTCCTTTCTTTCTCAGTCCTCCAGATGGGCCCCAGGGAACCTGCACTGAGTAGGGAGCTTCGGGCAGTGGCTGCTGGAGACAACATTTAATTCCTTTGACTCCGTAGCTGTCTTTTTTTATATTTATGTTTTCTTGTCTATTCTTGTTCTACTTCCTCCTTTCCTCAAATCTTTAGTTTCCCATCTTTTCCATTTTCTTCTAAAGGCATAAATTACTCATCAAGTCCAGGTAAGCTTCAGGACCCAAATTTGGGGGTCTCCTAAAGGTAAAGTTCAGAGTGGCCACCCCTAATCACCATGGCATAACTGCTGTCACATTAACAGCCCTGAGCTCTTGTAGCTTTCCACAAAGCATTGTGTGGGAGGCACAAAAGTGGAATAAAAGTGGTAATGATTAGAAGAGTCCTATTTTTCTCCAGGGTTCTTCTGCCATTTCTAAACTAAAGTAGGGGCCATAAGGTGCGTACTTAGCAGGTTGATAAAGTTGGACATGATTGGTGTGGGAGTGGATGCTATTTTCTGTGAAACCAAAACGTCTGATTTCTATTCCTTGGTGCCTTCTTGTCCTTTGCCTGTACTCTTTCCCCTGTTGTTTCTGCCCTCTTGGAAAGAGAGGGAGGGAGGGAGGGATCAAGGGAGGGAGGGAAGGAGGCACAGACTTCACTTCTAGGAAAGACTTTTGCTTGCAACTGATTCATTTCCAGAAGTATTTGGGAACAGAAGTACTTGACTTTATTTTTAGCTCTGTTTTGCTCAGAAGGGGATAGTGGCTACTTTG
Source organism: Macrotus californicus (assembly GCA_007922815.1). Classification (NCBI taxonomy): domain Eukaryota; kingdom Metazoa; phylum Chordata; class Mammalia; order Chiroptera; family Phyllostomidae; genus Macrotus; species Macrotus californicus. The sequence continues at coordinate 5,198 of VMDR010002884.1, read as the reverse complement.
ATAAATAATATAGTACTCTGTGCAAAGATGTGATATGCATTGTCCCTAGTAAATACCATAGCATCTATAAGATAGCTATTATCATTTGCCCCACTTTGAGGGTGAGGAAACAAAGGTTTGGGATGGTTTACTGACCTGCCCCATTTAGTGTCGCATTTAATTTCAAGCCTGTTTGACCCCCAAACCTGGTGGTTAAGAAGGGACAATATGACTGATAAAGCATTAGACTCCCCACCAGTGTGATGCTTCAGGGCGGCCCTTTGACGTGGGGCCCCAGATCTTGCTAGGAGCAGAGGGGCAGCCCTCTAACTCCTTCCATGGCAGTGCTAACCAGGCAGGTTTGTATAAATTAGGAACATTGGTATAATAAACTACATTGATAGATTTCTGCTGTAGACATGGAGAGATGAAGACAAGATTCTTTGGGAGGTTTCAAATGAAAGAACGTGCAGGAGTTATTGAGGATAAGCAATGAATGGCTAGAAGGAACAGAAAAGATGCAGACAGGTCTCAGGGGACTGCAATGCCCATGCAGAGGCCCCAGGCTAGCTCAGAATAAATGGCAAAGAAACTGGACTTTTGAGAAGGGTGGAAACAGTCTCAACAAGGTCACGTGGACCAAAGGGCACCAAGAGAAGGAGGGCACAGGTGAAGGCAGGATTTCCAGCGACCCCAAGCCCGAGACCTTGAAGAGACCCACAAAGAAGACCATAAAGTCAGTGCAAAATGACCGGAGATGTCTCAATCCAAGCACAGAATCTTGTTTGTTTCTTTTTTATATGTACACCTCATCCTCAGATCTCCACTGATCAAGAAGATTGGTCGAACTTTATTTCTAATGTTTGTTTTACAAAAGCAATAGGCATATATTTTCATTTTGAAGATATAAAATTTAAATGTTAAGGTTTTTTTTTTTTAGATTGTACAAAAAACCTAAAGCAGAATCTTCAGCCACCATAATATCTCATTTGATCTTCGCAGACCTTGGATTGAGAAATAGAGAGGGAATGTTCATAGGAAGAATAAATAATAAATAACTTTTATATTGTGTTTTAAAATATGTAAAGTGCATTTACAATTATTATATATTCTTCGTGACACCTGGGAGGGAAATTGGTTGGTGAACTTACTGACAGACATCTAGATTTTGATGTCATGGGTACAAGAGACTTGCATTTTATTAACTTGTTTTTTCCTATATTTATATTTATATTTGAGTTTTTCTTTATTATTCGATAAAATTGATTTTGGAAAATCCCAACCAAATTGTGGCCGGGATATAGAAAGGACTTCTTATGGTGAAGTGGTTAAGAGCTCAGGCATAGGAGGGGGGCATAGCTGGACCTGGTGCCTGCCTCTTGTCTCTTGTTAGCACTGTGATCTTGGACAGGTGATTTAACCTCTCCAAGGCTCAGTTTCTCATCTGTAGATTGGGAATGATACCTGCCTCAGAGAGATGAGCATTATCTCTCTCTTGATGCATTATGAGCATCAAAAGAGGTGGTAGAGCTAAGACATTGAACAGCATGTAGTAAGTACTCAATTTAGTAAATGATTATTATTAGTGTCATTATTAGTTTTCTCCCCTGTAGAGGGTGGTTGTGTTTGCAGCTGAGAATGCTGCCTGAGATGTTTTCTAAGAACTGGGGAGAGCTGGCAGAGAGAAGGAAGACATATGAGCTGGGGACCCGCTAGGGATGAGTAGTGACCCTCTCCTTCCCAGCATCTGCTCTTCCTTTTTGGATCTCTTTGCTCCCCACTCAGCACCTAGCCTTCTATTTGACTTCCATGACCCCAGTTCCTAAGGTTTCTTACTGATTTCTTCTTTAGAACCCTCCAAAGTATTGGAGTGAGTTGTTGGCTAAAACACACATGGGTTATTTTGAAGGCCATTGTTTCTGGTTTCAGGAGCTAAATGTTGATTGTTTGCACATAAACACATACCCTCCCGCAAATGGCAGACCAAGGACCCCATACTGTGTCTCCTGTGTTCCTGCAGGTCTCTGCCATCGCACTCATACCCAGTGGGTGCTCCATGCCAGGTGGGAAGGAAGATCCAAAGGAGCTCATCTGGCACTACCATTGTCGCACTGGTTCCTAAGAGATTAAGTTGAAGAGGGAGGTGTAAATTGGTACAGGCTTTTGCAGGTCGTTGATTTCCAGTCCTCCCATCAGGTTTGCTTGGGCTTGTTGTCATCCTCCTGCCCATCCTCCTCCCCATCCAAACACATGCTCTCTGTTCTACAGGTGGAATGGGGACAAACTGGGAGGCATTTACCCTGGAAACACTGTGATTGAGATGAACACATCAGAAGCCCTGTTTCTCTTTACATCTTCTGTGTGACAAAGAAGTGACAGTTTCAGCTGCATATCCTCTTCTATGTCCCTTTAGATTTTTCTGTTTGTGAGATACTTATGTAGAGAGGAGAGGTTATTGGCAGCTGCTGTGACCTCTGAATGGTTTTGCTCACTGTTAATACTGTCGCAGAAACGGATGGAAGGGTCGCCGGAAGTGCTGGGTGACAAATTGGAGTTGGGGTGTTGGTGGCTGCTATTTGGACCACAGTGGGCTGTCTGTTCCTTCCCTGCCCTCCCCATGGCCACCATGTTGCCTCCGATCGCAGACATGAACACATTCTTCAAATTTCACATTCTAGGACATCCTTGCCCCCTGCACCAGCCTGCCCAAGGGACACGTGGATAATGAATGAGCACTTTCTTAACTAATGATATTCCCGACCATCTGTCCAGCTGGTCACTGAGAACATAAGGCAGATGCTGTTTTTAAAAATTTTATCCTGGTCCTTGTAAAAATAATGTAAAGGTTTTTGTTTACTGAATATGAAAGAAGATGTTGGCTGATACATTCTCATTGTTTTCTTTTTTAAGTATGGTCACTGTGAGGTTGTAAATCTAAGAAGTGATCTTTTTTTTTAAGTCTTGGACTGGTGTGTATGTGTTTATATTCATTTTCTGCCCCCTTGGATTTCTCAGTGTTAAAAAATAGGTGTCTTTACTCCTTGGTTTTTAACATGTAAAGCTAAGAGAGGCAATGGGAATTTATGGAGTGGGGAGAAGGGGGTCTCACCTCAGGGTAAAAGCCCTAAAATTAGAAAGCCGGGCAAGCGTTTGCTCCCGCACGGTTTCATTGAGCTCCAGGAATGTAGCTCAAGGAAAAGGCTGACCGGGTCAGCCGGATGGAACAAGCTCAGGGCAGCCTTGCAGCTTCCAGGATGGTACTTCTGAGGGGAAGAGTGAGTGCATGTGCACCTACATGTGCTGAAGTCTGTGCACGTGTGTGTCCTGCACATCTCCACTTTCAGACAGCTGTGGAGAAACCTCCCCAGTGAGGACAAGTCATGGTATGAATCCCCAGGAACCAAGGGACAAGGGAGCGACAGAAGATGAAACCTAGCACGTGATTCTGGGAGCTGGAGTTTGGGGCAGTAAGATGTCACGTTCTTACTTATCGGGAGCATAGAACCTGTTGTGGGTAGTTGGGCAGGTCTCAGACAGTGGCTGCACAGGGTGGAGGTCCCTGCAAGGAGGCTACCCAGGCCAGCATGGGGGAGGTTCCACTCTGGGGGGGACGGAGGGCACTTCTACTTCCCAGTGATTGTTAAGTGATGACTCCCTTGACCAAATGCAAAGGGGAGAAATAGTTTGTGTGTGTTTAAGACTCAAGTCAAGTTCAAATACAAATAACCATAAACAAAAGCATGAAGAAATTGCCTTAGGTAGGTGCCCTCCCCTCCAAGTAGCTCATTTTAAGGCATTTGTTCACTCTGTGCTGAGGTTTTAAAATTTGTTGTTCCTCACATAGGTGCCATTTTTATTCCAAAGACCTGCTTCTCATGAATCTAATTTGGGCTTCACTAAGCAAAGGCCAATTTCATTTTGGTTCCTGGGTGTCAGTTGCAGACCTGCTCTGTGATTTGTTGTCTTGTTTTCGTGGGTTCTGCCTTCAGTTTTGAGGCTTGCCTTTTTCCCCCTCTAGAGTGTGTTCTACTTTATTCTGATTATTTTCAGCAGTGAACTAAAAATGTAGCTCAGTCTCAAAAAGGAGAAATGTCTGTGGGCCCCCATGTTAAAATACAGTTACCAATGAACAACATGTGTTGGAACTGCATGGGCCACTTATATATGGATTATTTTCAATAAATGCCTGTACTGTTTTGATCTGCATTTGGGAGTCCATGCATACACCATTTCATATAAGGGACTTGAGCATATACGGATTTTGGTATCCTTAGGGGTTCCTGGAATAAATCTCTTGCAGATATCTAGAGACAAATTAAGTTTTATGGGGGAGTCAAGAACTACATGTGGATTTTCGACTGCAAGGGTCAATATCCCAAACTGCCATGCTGTTCAAGGATCAACTGTACCTGCTTAGGTTAATATATTCAAACAGCTCTTTTGCCAGGCATTTATCCCAACATAAACTTACACAACTTAATCAACAAATACTTTTGAAGCCTTTGCCAAATACTAAAGTGGGCATCAGAAATGCAGTGGTGAGCTGGTGTGGGCCTCTTTGGATTTATCTTGTTTGGGACTCTCTGTGCTTCCTGGACTTGTATGTATATTTCCTTCACCAAGTGAGGGAAGTTTTCTGTCACTATTTTTTCAAATAGGTTTTCAATTTCTTGCTGTCTCCCTTTTCCTTCCAGCATCCCCATGATGTGAATGTTGGTATCCTTAAAGTTGTCCCAGAGGCTCCTCATGCTATCTTCTTCTTCTTCTTCTTTTTTTTTTTTTGGATTCTTTTTCTTTTTGCTGTTCTGATTGGGTGTTTTTTTGCTTCCTTATATACAAATCACTGATCTGATTCTCAACTTCATTCACTCTACTGTTGATTCCCTGTAAATTATTCTTCATTTCAATTAGTGTATCTTTCCTTTCTGACTGGTTATTTTGTATAGTTTCCAAGTCCTTTTTATGGTGTTGAAGTTCTCAGTTCATTGAGCTTCCTGATAACCAGTATTTTGAACTCAGCATCTAATAGATTCCTTGTCATCATAATTAAAATGCCAAAGGTTAAAGACATAGACTCTTAACAGTAGCAAGAGAAAAGCAGTTAGTTACCTACAAGGGAACTTCCATGATACTGTCAGATGATTTCTTAACAGAAACTTTACAGACCAGAAGGGACTGGCAAGAAATATTCAGAGTGATGAAGAGCTAGGACCTACAAC
>VMDR010002883.1:0-81481 GCA_007922815.1 Macrotus californicus | reverse complement strand
CTTATATATATGACCCATGGACATGAACTAAAGAGGGGGAATGCAGGTGGGAAGGGGTGCGCAGGGTGGAGGGGAATAAAGGGGGTAAAATGGGACAACTGTAATAGCATAATCAATAAAATATATTTTAAAAAAGAAAAATCAGAAGCAACCTAAAAGCTTAATAGTAGGAAAAATTATGTAAATATTTGTAAACTCAATCAAATATTGTGTTCATTTATGACAGAGTTTGCAATAATACAAATCATACTATAATACTTATGCCAAATTAAAAAGTAATAACCAATTAGATATGTAAAATAAATACCAGGCAGGAATACATTAAATTTATCATTGTTGAATTCGTCGGAAATAAAAATTATCCCCCTCCTGCCATTTACGAAATTCAGAAAATGTTTCTGTGGTTTCTGAAACCGAGCGCAGTAAGAATGGATGATTGACACTGAGTCCCTCTGGCCTTTTCCCCTCTCTGGTCAGCGGAAAGACTGGGTTTTCTGAGTTTTTCCTCCCTCCCCTTCCTTTACCCTCCAAGGAGGGCAGTCTGCTTTTCCTTGACTTTAGCGATGGAAAATAGGAGAGTGAACTAAGGAGGCAGGAGGAAGGTGCTCAAAAAACGATGCTCAGGAAATACTAATAAAATTGTTGAATTGTTTTAAAAGTCCTCTGTTCAAGTGGACTATGTTTGTTTGGTCCAGACATTGTCCTGGGCTTGAGTCCCAGGGATGACAGTTTGTAGCATGCATCTTTAATATGGTTTAGTTTTTTATTAATTAAAGCAAACAGCTAAAGTCAGGACAGTGTTAAACAGGGACAAGGACAGACTAGAGAGCCCAGGTACAGACTCACATGTAAAGAAAGGGTCACTGCTGCACGACGCAGGGGCCGCAGCCACGCATGGGGGTGAGACACATCCTGAGTCTGTTCAGCGTTCACCAGAAGTGTTCAGTTCCAGGTGGATTGTGGAGTGTCTTACCTAAATGTGAAAACTAAAACTGCTGTATTTTAGAAGGCAGCGTGGGGAAGTCTTCATGATTGTCAGGTAGGGAAACACAAAACACCAGCTGTAAAGGAAAAGATTGTCCAATTGGATCATTTAAACATTAAATTAAAATTGAGAACTTTTGAACATCAACAGACTCCATGTAAGATAATGACAAGACAAGCAACAGAGTGGCAGAAAGTAATTGTGATGGCTGGATGGACAGATCGATCCAACAAAAGATTTATATCTAGTGTCCAGAATATATAAAGAATTTCTATGAATCAGTGAGGAAAACCACCAAACAGGTTCTTCACAATGGCCAACAAATATATGAAGAGGTTCTCAAGACCATTAATGCCGAGGGAAATGCAGATTCAAATTGCAATGAGACATCACCCACCAGAATGGCTAACGTGAAGTAGATACTATTAAGTGTTGGTGAGAAGTTGGAGCCTGTGCGTTGCTTGTGGGAATATGAACTAACACAGTGACTTTGGAAGACTGGTGAGCAGTCAGTCGTGAAGCTGAACATAGGCCTGCCCTGTGCCCAAGTGACTCCACCCTTATGAATATTCCCAGCAGAAGTGTATCCTGGAAGACATATTTAACAGTATCCCAACAGCATTATTTGTGATGGTCATTAATGGGAAACAACTGAAATGCCCACCAAGAGTGGAAAGGATAAATGTATTGTAGCCAAGGATAAATGTTTTGCCACCACAGTGTGCAAGAGGGTGTGTGTAAAGCCGAGCCAAAAGAAACCAAGTGTTTCTTTTGCATGTGTGCCGAATGCTCCTGCGTATGTTCAGCCCAAGCCGTTGAAGGGCTCTCTGGCTCTGACTGAAGTCAGAGTGGCTAACTTGAGGCAGGGAGTCCGGGGGGAAGGCGTGAGGTACTTTTTACAAGTCAGAATGGTGGTTTTCCAGATGTGTTCATGTTAGAAAAATTGTCAAGCTATCCCTTTGGGTTATTCCTATTGTGTGCGTGTGTGTGTGTGCGTGTGCACCATACTTCAAGTGTGACTGAAGTTGCTGGACTTACAGGAGAGAAGGTGGGCGTGCTCAATTCCTTATCTTTCAGCAAACACGGGGTTTTATTTAAAATAAGGCAGGAGAAGTGTAGCTCATACCAGGTAAGTGGGAGATCAAACAAGTCTAAACGGAAGCAGTAGAGAACCAGGACCAGGCAGGAGGGAGGCGTGTGGAGGTCAAGGGCAAGTCAAATGCAGCCGCAGTTTGTGGGGAGGCAGCCCCTGTTTTAGGGTCTTCAAAGAGGAAACAGATAGCATCCCAGCACCAAAAGGGTTTCATGTCAAAGTCAGGAGCAAAGCCAGGTAAAATAGCACATTTCACTGATTGTAAGGTGTGTGTGTCAACATTTCTGAAACCGAGATGCATCACCCATGGCACTTTGCAATTAATGGTGGTGTCTATCTTTCTAGGTGCAGAAAATAATGGAGCATGAATATAAGATTGTAAGATTGAAAGGCACCTTTAATTTGATGAAATATGGTAATAAAGCTCCTTCTTGCTTCACACTGAGGGAGGCTTATTCCCTTAGGGAAGCATTTTCTATCCCTCCTGAGGGCTGTTCCGTGAGAGGGTCAGAAGGGGCCTCATCCATTAGGGGCACTCGATAAATATTAAGCATCGGCCGTGGCTGACAGCCAGCTCTGAATAAGAATCGGCATATGTTAACATTTATTGCTCCTGGGTTTTGTGCCTGATGATCACTCTCTCTCTCTCTCTCTCTGACTGTCTAGAACAATCCACATTCATAATGGCAAATGCCAGGTAGGATGAAGGGAAAGCCTGTGGTAGATGATGCTTCTCTGTCAACACCGAGAGTGGTATGAAGGAGCAGAAAGAGGGGGGCCCATGGCACATGCAAGGACAAAGTTCTTGATGTCGGAGCTCCTTGCCCTAGCAAAGACCTCAGATGCCATTCAAGCAAACAAGGGACAGTGTTGGGACTGCCTGTCCTCCAGAGAAGGAATTGGAACCTTGTATGTCAGTGTGTGTCCCTACCCAGAGACTGGGTGTCCAACCACCATGCATACACCCGATAATAAGACTGGTTCGAGCTAGCAGAGTGCAGGAGCCCAGCTCTGGTGGCTTGACCCAGCGCTTTGGCAGAACCGGACCCGTTGTTGTGAGTGGGAGGCTCGGGCTCTGTGTGCGGGTGTTTGGGCTGGTTGTGTTGACCTGCTGTGCTGCCCATGCTGTGCCACAGGCATGCAAACGTGCTTTGCACTGGGATGCTGGGGAAAGACGTGGAGGTCAAGCCCTGGTCTGCTGGTATGCTCTGCTGGAGATCACGTGGCAAGGAAGGCCCCCAGTTTTCTCCTGTGGGGTGGGGTGTGATCCAGAGTATAACTTGGGGAAGAGGCAGCTCAGTACTTTTGGATTGCGCACCCCGAGGTTTTCACTTCACCCCCCTTGGGTTATCAGAGACAGGAGGGAGTTTCTCTGGGTAGGAAGGAAGTCGGTTTGGTCTTCTGACCATGACTGGTGCCTGGTGGGTTGGGGTCCCCCATTGTCTTTCCAGTCTGATTGAGTAGCTCTGGCTGGGAAAGGGAGGTGTGGGCAGCCGGAGGCCTGGTCCTCCTGGCTGGAGCACTGAAGGCCATGGCACCAGGAGGGAAGACGGGCTGTTATTTTTCTTTCTGCCTGAGATTCAATTAGGAGGGGACAAGCAAAGAGCAAAGATCAAAGGTTTTGCTCTTCAAGTGGCCGAGCTGCCACAGGCTTGGCTTCAGCCACGAACGGCTATTAGTTAAGAAGATGGATCATACAGACCAGAAAGACGAGGCTCAAATGCCCAGAGCCCTGCCCTGACCTCTGAAGTTAAGTAAGTGGATGAAGAGCCACCGTGTCGCTGACCACGAGAGTGCCGGCAGCTGCCGAGGTTCACGTTGCAGGACCCCTGTGCCTTTGCCCACATGTGCCAGGCCTTCCTGCCTCTGGGATTCTCCCAAGGTGCAGGCCCGTCCCGCCTCCTCCCTGCACAAACGCCAGCTGGATGCCAGGCTGTCCGCTCCATTCAGGGCATGGTGGATCCTGTCTGAGGGGTTATTTGGTGTGCATGTCCCCCACTTCCCACCCGTGTCTGCTTATGCAATCCCTGCAGGGGAGCCCTGAAAACCTTCCCCCCAGGACATCTAGCGGGGGTCACCTACTGCTAGTTGGAAGAGCATCGCTCAGACTCAGAAGCACAGATGGTGGGAAACACTAGATTATTCCATTCAAAAGCCATTGGTTTAAGTGTGAAACAGGCAGATTTGGGGGCCCATTTACAGGCTAGTTGATTCCACCCCTAGGACCGATAAGAGGCTCGCAGACTTAGAAAGAGAGCCCCTGACAAGGGCAGCAGAGGACCGAGAGACCATCGTTACTGGCAGACCACTGCACCAGCCGCAGGGACCTGTGCGCCCACTGACCAGCTGCACGGGCTTCTCTGTGCCCGGAGACATTGCTCACCTGCACACCCAACCATCCCAATGGTCCAGCACCCTCCAAAGTCCCTACCACTGAGACTAAAATCTCAGGCACCAATAGGGGTGGTGGCACCCTGATGGCAGGTTCCGCAGCACGTGGCCAAGTTGGAACTGCATGGAAAGTGTTTGGGGTTCCATGAAGCTTCAGCAGTGAGGTACACATGGGGTACACGTACAGCCTGATCTCCATGCCTTTGGACTTTTCTCTGCTTCTCCATTCCCATAATGCCCGGCTCCTCTCTATGGCAAACATCACAGGGATCTGAGGAGAGACCCTTTTGCCGCCCAGTGGGGTAGAGACCACGTCATTCTCACCTGTAGGTCTTCACCACACCTTACACGTGGGCACTGACCTAGGACGTGTGCTGGATGATTGTGGGTAACTGCAGGAGACCTTGTGTTTCCTCACACGGTTTCCTTATATTCTATTGTAAACTTCTTATGTAATATGTTAATTTTCTTAGAGAACTTCCTTATATTTCATTCCTGAAGGAGATTTGACTAGAGAATAAAATATAAAGAAATTAAAAGCATAAGTCAAATTAAATCATTATATTTAAATTTTGTATTTTTAATAGCCCTGCTTCAAATACACTTTCTTTCACAGATAACGGTTCCTGAAGTCCTGTGATGAAACGTTACTCAAAGTATAATGTCTTGGCTTAGGTACCGGTTCAGTCTTCTCTACCCTTTGTTCAACAGAAGAGACATACTTGGCTGGCGGGTGGTAACCCATGGCATCGGGGTCATTTGTGATAAATTGCTGCAGGAAGAGGCTCTGGGAGAAGCCAGACTAGTCAGCGAGGCCCATCCAGGGCCCGGAGCCCCGCTCAGTCCAGCCAGCGCAGAGCAGAAGAGGCCCCAGCTAATGTACGAGATCAGCAGTGCTCAGAGCGACAGACTGTCCCAGGACACCGGGTTTCCCCACCCACTCACGTGCTGAAAGTGCCCCACAGCGCCGGCTCGACAGCAGAGCATCTCCGCTGCTGTGGTCCACAGAGGGCTCCGGTGTCAGGTGCATGCATCTGGTCAGTACGGGCTACCACCACTCCTCTTCCGGTTCCACATCCTGTCTTCTAGAGCAACGACGCCCTTCGGGCCACCGAGCTATGCCCTTCCCTTTGGACTGTCAGTCCTCAGGTTCCGTGAGCCTTCACTGGTGTGTGGAGGCTAGAAAACCACAGAAGAGCATTAGCCCTGAACCGAGGCCAGCCTGAAGAATGGGAAACTGGCCTTCTCATCCAAGTGCCCTGTGCCCACCCCCACATGGCATGGGAAGGGCAGGGGCTGCCGGGTTTCATGGCTTGGCTTCAGGACTGAGTAGAAGGCTTTGTTACAAGGCCCCTTGGACTATCTCTAACCGGAGTCCACTAAGCAAAGGCAAGCTGTGCCTGTTCTTGACCTTGAAATATACTTGGAGGTGCTGCCCCATGTTGTGAATGTTTTTATCTGCTGTATAGTGACTGGACACCATGATTCCTGTCCTGCCCCAGTGCCCTTGAGTAAGTCACTTTGTTTCTGTGTCCTTCTCTGTAAAGCAGGAATGATAAGATCCCCCCTCCTCGACAGGGCAGGAGGAGAGTGGCAGGAGCCTCGCTTGCTCCCTGTCCCTGAAAGACTTGCAATCGTGTCCACTCTTGAACCTGCTGTGCAGCTGAATGGACTTTCCTGCCCCTGCCTGCTGCTTCAGAGACGCAGGATGTAAGGAGGCCCACCGTGTGGTGGGCACCCCCCACCCACCTGCATGGCCCAGGAGAGGAGGGTGGTGCCAGCTGCAGTGGCCTCCGGGCTCCCGGCTTCCTCTGCGGGGCTCTGGCTGGGCTGCCCGTCGGCCTTTACTTACAAGGGGAGTGCATCAGGTCGTCCCTGCGCCCAGCCTCCCGTGGGACGGTACGCTCACTCTGCCCCTGGGCAAAACGTCGAAAACCTCGGGAGGCTCCTGTCCAGAGAGTAGAGTTCGACCGATGCCCCTCAGTCTTTCCTGGAAGGTCACGTCACTGTCAGTTGGGTTTACACTGACTGAGGAGTCATCGATTGCCCCTTTGAAACCAGACCTGGCAAGAGTCCGTTCATCCAGGGTGATTTTAAAGGGGGGGCCTCCGTGGAGAGCTTGACTCTTCAGTTGCGTCATAGAGTTTTTCAGACTTGAATTAATGACTGCAGACTTTTGTGAGAGCGGATTGAAATGTTGTCCTGAACTTTGGTCCTTGGACGTCACTTAACCTGAGACAAAGCGCAGAGTTATGACTTCAGAGGTTAGGCTGATGCCCTCTGAGGACACAAATGGTAAGCGGTGTGTGCCTGCCTTCAAGGCATAAGAATATACTCTTGGAATATTAGTAAAAAAGACATGTGAAATCCGACATTTGGTATGCCTTCCCGGCTGGTAGCCCATGTTCAAGGCCGACTCTGCTTTAGTGTGAGACACACTTTTCTGCTCAAGGGCAAATCTTCCTCCTCAAAACCACCATTTCGAACATGCTGGAAGCTGGAAAGTGCTCATTGACTGCTAATTAGTAACAACGCACCCACAGCGAGTCTTTACCTTTTGGAAATGTGTGCACATGGGCAGTCCTTCAGAGAAGAGGTTCTGGAAGGACTTCGTCTCAGATGGACAGCGTTTCCCACCCCAGACCCCGAGGAGTGGAAGGAGCGGCGATGTCGTTGAGCTAGTGGAAAAGCACACGGTCCACCATGAGATCACGAGGTCTAACTCCTGCATTTCCACGTCGGAAGACACACCCACCCTGCTCTTCTCTTGGTCCCCAAGAACTCAGAGCCTTTCTGATGACTGGCAAGTGGGGTCCTGGGAGTATGTGTCACGGGCAGCTGCAGTGGAGAGTCCAGAGACAGCCGCTTGATTGACATTTCTCCCTGGGGGGTGACATGCACAGCCTCTGCCTCTTCCCTCCGTGCTGACCAGCTGAGCTTCTAGAAGCAGCGGTGGGATGTGTTACAGCTGCGCCATCCAACACGGCAGCCACTGGCCACGCGTGGCTACGGAGCACCTGAAGTGCGGCCAGTGTGACTGAGCGACTGAACCGTTCACTTCATTTTAACTACTTTAAATGACAGTAGCCACGCCCTGGCCAGTGTGGCTCAGTTGGTTGGAGCATTGTCTGGAGAGGTCACAAGTTCGATTCTCATTCAGGACACATGCCTAGGTTGGCCGTTCGGTCCCCGGTCAGGGTGCGTATGGGGGCAGCCTATCAGTGTTCCTCTCTTGCATCGATGTTCCTTTCTCTCTCTCCCTCCCTTCCCCTCTCCGTAAAATCAGTAAGCATGTCCTCGGTGAGGACAAAAATTTTAATGTAGCCACATATGGCGAATGGCACTGTGTTGGACAGGACAGCTCTAGAGCATGCGGATGCACATCCCTGTGAAGTCTGTCTGGACTTTCCAGGTGCTACTTGGGGCCACGTCTGCTCAGCCCCCTTGGAGCCTGGATAGAACTCCAGAAGGTGTGGGGGCAGGGGAAGCAGTTCTAGAATGGCCCCTTAGCACGTGGTCAGTTAGCGGGGGAGTCCAGGGAGCTGATGGAAGCCTCTCTGAGAGGGTTTAAGAGTGAGGGCGGAGCTGTCATAAAGAACACAGATAACAGTGTGTGTTGGCAAGGGCGTGGGGAAGTTGGAACCCTCGTGTACTGGGGATGGGGGTGGAGAAGGTGCAGCTGCTTTAGAAAAGCAGTCTGGCATTTCCCCAAAGGTTAAGCGTGGCTTTACCATATGACCCAAGAGTTCTACCCAGGAGAAATGGAAACATATGTTCGCATAAAACTTGAACACGAATGTGCATAGCAACATTATTCATAGTAGCCAAAAAGTGGAAATAACTCAAATATCTATCAACTGATGAATAGGCCGATACAATTTAGAGGAATTTTATCTGGCAGTGGAAAGAAATGAGGTGCCGGTGCACACTACGGCACGGGCGAGTCTTGAACATACTTTGCTAAATGAAAGGACTGTGATGGAGGGCCACGTGCCGTATGATTCCGTGTATGTCCCGAACTGGCGGGTCTGGAGGTGGTGGTTGCCGAGGGCTGGGGGATACAGGCAGAGGGGAGTGCCTGCTAATGAGTACAGAGTTTCTTTCTGGGTCGATGGAAAAGTTCTAGAATTCATTGTGGAGATGGCCGAACATCTCTGTGAGGAAACTGGAAACCACTGACTGGGACACTGGGAATGGCTGAACTGGGCTGCCTGTGAATTCTGCCCTAACCAAGCTGTTGTATTGCAAAATACCACAAATTAAAACGAAGTGAGGAAGAACAGAACAAACACGGAAACGCCCCCTTTTCCCCTCCAAGAGCACGTCTCGGGGCTGGCGTCCCCAGCAAGACTTCCAGATGGGACTCTCCTTTCTGCTAACTTGTTACGTGTCTGCTTTTCATTTATTAACTGTTGGTGGGTGGAGGTTTGATTATAGCTGGGGATTAAAATAATGACTAGGAGAGGCAATTAATTCCTATTCTAAAGTGTTTTAAAGCTTTTGATTTAAAATGTGGACAGAATGAAAATAGAAATCCATTTATCATTCACTCAGCCAGCAACTATTTAACAAGCGCTACAGCGTGTCTGGGACTCTGGTCAGCTCTGGAGAAGAGCCGGGAACAGGACGGAGGGGGCCCTGCCCCGCCCCTCAGGACCATCCGAGCCCAAGGTGTTGGGTTGCATTCCTGCCGAGGCCACTGTTCTGGGGCCTGGAGGAATGAGAGCAGATTCTATTTGGGTGATTTTAGGAGGGTTTAAAAAGGTGCCATTTGTCACATGTGGGTAGGGGGTGGTGCAGAACCCCAGGATGTGTCGGCCCTTCCCAGGCCTGCTGGAGGAAGTGAGGAAAAGCTGGTGACACAGAGGGAGGCTGGAGGGAAGACAGAGCCACCAGCAGGAGCTGGACCCAGCCAGCCCTCAGAGAGCCCTGGAGGAGGAGTCAGGGGGGTCACTGCCACAACTTCCGCCCCTCCCACAGCCTGCCTGTGTCCCTTTTGGGTGAAGCCACCTGGAAGCCAGAGCCCAGGGAGCTCTGTCAGCACGTTCCACGCAGGTCAGCCTAGGGGCCGGGCACAGGTGGGAGGCTCCTAGAGAGGCAGATAGGAAAGACATCAGGAACGGGGGGACACGGGAGAAGGATGCATCCACCAACCCAGACACTTGTCTTCTTCAAGGCCCATGGAGAAGCAGGCAAAGAGATGACATCGTTCTTGGCTCCCGAGAAGATTCCCAGTAGAAGTCCATTGTGAGCCGGGCCTGAAACGTTTGCCCAGGCAAAGAGGGCAGCTCTGGGGAGGTGCACGTGACACTTGATCTCAGGAAACTGAGAGTCAGATCACATCACAGCTTTGCCCCATGTCCCCCACGCCCCACGCCTCCCTCGAAATGTACCCAAAGTCTGGCCAGTGCCCGCAGCCACACTCTCTCCCACTCAGATCTGGTCTCCTGCTCCAGCCACGTGGCTGGGCCAACATGGGCCATCCTGCAGGGCCATGGGGCCCAAACCCCCTCCCACTCTGGTCTTCACTCACAGGCTGCCTCCTCAGCAGGCCCTGCCTCCCAGCCCTGCTCTGAGTCCCCACTCTCTGCGACACTCCCCCCCTCCCTCCTTCATGGCTGCTCTGCCTGCCACACGCAATGGGCGCTTTCTTCATGTGGCTCATTGTCTGCTTCTCTTGGCAGAAATGAGTGCCTCAAGGCCAGGGGTTTTGTCTACTTTGTTTGCTGTCAGTGCCTCAGTACCTGGAGCAGTGCCAGCACTTAGTAGATGCTCAGCGAACAGCTGTTGAGGAAAGGGTAAGCGCCGACACCCACTGAGGGCTTGCCGTGAGTCAGGCACTGCAGAAGTGGCTCCCAGGCACTGTTTCATTATTAATCAGCCCGCTGATGGACAAGGAGGCGGAGACGGAGGGGTGAAACGTCTTGCCCAAAGCCACAGCCCGGGAAAGGCAGAGACAGAGCATGCTAAGCAGCTGTTCTCTAAGCCTCTGCATCCTCTTCAAAATTACTGAGCTGCCAGACAGCTTTTGGCTTATGTATGTTATATTTGTATTTACTGAATAGAAATGAGAACTAAGAAAAACTTAAAATGTATGGACTCGTTGAGAAGATAAGTAATAACTCTGGCCTCTTGACTTCAACATTTCCAGCAAAAGTAACTTTTTTAGGAACAAAGTTATGAGAAGCCTAAAATTGCTTTACATTTCTGCACGTCTCTGCAGAGGCCTGGGCTCGCAGAAAAAAGCTGACTCTCGGGCCTGCCTCTGCGCGCAGCCTGTTGCCGTGCGTCGTTCGGGTCGGTGCAGGTGACGAAAATCAGGTGTGACGCGAGGGTGTAGCCGGAAGGGAGGACCCTTTGAGTGCCTTTTCGTATGATTGTGGATGGTCTTCTTTGACGCTCTGCTTAAACTTGTCACTTGATGGCTTCCCAGAGGCTAGTTACAGTGTGAAACGTGAAACCCCATCCGTGAACTTTTCTTGCTTTGTTACCTTGAACTCCATTGGTTGGCCTTACTGGTGGGTGGACTGTTTACGCAGGTAGGACCTGGTGACACTGTGCGTTGGTGTTTTGGAAAATACTGCTTCCCTGAGTTAAGTGGACCTTCTAAGTATTGAAACATTTAGTTTTGCAATAAGAAAAGTTGAGTTCATCAGTGTTAACACTGATCTCATCTGAAAAATTTTCACTTACTGGGAAGCTGTCAAGCTGGAGGAGGCATTTACAAGTGCCATTTTCAAAATTCTAATTGCCCTTGAAATTTCCACTTTTACCACTGGCAGCTAAGATGATCAGTTGTCTTCCTTAAAGTGACAGGTTTAGTCTGTTCAATTTTTAAAAAATAAAAGGCTGCCAAACACTCGTGTCTGAGAAACCATGGCCTGTCTTTCAGCCGTTCTCCCGGTTCTCCCAAGCCGGAACGCGTCTCGTGGACACGAGGGCTGGGGCCGGTGGCAGCCACAGCCGTGGACTGTCAGTGGGCCCCCTCCCACGAGACGACCAAGGCACCGCTGCTATGTGAGCTGCTCACGTGGTCGCACAGAGCATCTAAAACGTGTTTTCCAGGGCAGCTGTGTGATGAAAGTAACAATTTTCTGTTCTCGCCAAAAGCACTGTTAAGGGAACTTGGCACTTTTGCTCCGTTTTAGACACAAGGGTGTCCTGGGAACGGCACATACCCGAGGAGGGATGACTGTCTCGGTTCACGTTAAGGCGTCAGCCGAGTCGCCTGTAACTACTTTTCTACCATCTGCGGGCATGTCAGCCTGGTGGGGAAGGCACGTCACGTCTTGGCAATGTTAGAGAAGTGACTTTGAACCTGCAGAACTCTCAAAGGCTCATGGGGATCCCCCTACTTTGAGAGCTGCGATGCTAAGAGACTCCCACCTTTAAAGCTTCCTCCTTCGGTCCCGTAGATCACTGCCTCGTCTATTCTAATGGCTATTGTCCCTGTTATGTTCTTCTTTCTACAGTTGAATGTGAAGTTTGGGTACTGAAATCCTGGACTTATATCTCTTCCCCCAGGCCTAGCAAGTCCACCCTGCAACAACAGGGACAGTCCCCAGTACCTGTGCAGAGTCCCAAACAAATGCCCCACCAACAGCAGCTCCTTCATTGGACTTACTGGACCTGATTCATCCAAGAGCTGAGCTATTCTTAGCTATGCTCCCCATCTACAGCCCACTCTTAGATCCTGAAAAGATAAGCTGCTGATCTGTATCCCAACAGAAAATTGCGAGAGCCCCTCAAAGTATCTTCGAAGTAGACTCGAGCAGGTCGAATGCCTAGAACTTTTTTGTTTTGATTTTGCCAAGAAAGTCAGCATTCAGCACCTTACTCCCGCATAAATTTCAGCAGCAGCTTGGCTGCCCTGTGGTGTCCTCATGCTCTTCAAAGAGAAGGAGCGGAGATGCTTTCGGGTCATAAACAGTGCCAAGCCGCGCGTGGCCATTAGTGAGAACCAGACCGATGGACGGTGTCACAGTAATGGGTCTCTCGTGTTCTCTCCCCCAAGCATTTTGGAACCCAGGTCGTTTCTCATGCTGATTATAACCTGCAAGAGTGACATTATTCATCTTTTTCATATCATTCCATGGCTCTAAGGACATTCTTTTAATCCTAACATCAATACAGTTCCTGCCCTGGCTGGTGTGGCTCAGTGGATTGAGCACTGGCCTGCGAACTAAAAGGTCACCAGTTCAATTCCCATTCAGGGCACATGCCTGGGTTGTGGGCCAGGTCCCCAGAAGGGGGTGTGCGAGAGGCAACCAATTGATGTATCTCTCACACATTGATGTTTCTCTCCCTCTCTTCCTCCTTCCCTTCTCCTCTCTATAAAGCGCAAGTAAATAACGTATGGGCCCTAGGGGCCCATAATTCCTGATGGGCACTCCTGAGAAGCCCTGGGCCCCCAGGGCAATGTGGGAAGGGTACTCAGGGCTCTGACCCCACCCTGCATTGCCTCTCCATTACTACCCTGACGTTGGAGTTATTCCTTGCAATTAATTTCAAGGCTACTAGTTTGGGCCTCAGTAGTTGCCAGACTCCAATTCATAGATGGAATTTTGAAACTTAAAGATCAAATTTTGTTAAAGTCATTTTAAAAATTACTGCAATTGAATTTTATTGTTGTTGTTATTTTAAGTTTTCCTTTGTGACTGATAGTAGTGCTATCTCATGAGAAGCTACCTTTTTGGGGGTTTGGGTTGCTTGCTCACTCTTGGGCTGTGGGGTCCCCCATTCTCAGGCTCCAGTTGTTCTCAGGCTCCACCCCCAACCCCCCATCCCAGAGCAGGTGGAAGCCTGGAGACCTCCGAGCCCGCCCTCTCCTGGCCACAGAGGCAGGCAGTGTTCTCTCCAGGGCTGCAGGAGGGGGTGCAGCCCCTCTTTTCTCCTTTCCTGTGCACCTTCCCAGGACCACCCATGCAGGCTGTTCCCACAAGAGGCCTAGGGCCGCTGAGGGGCAGCTCCTCTGCAGGAACTGTGGGACCTCAGCCCACAGAGGGAACACCCTCAGGCCGCCCCTCCCCCACATCCCACCCGGCCTGCCCTGGGGTTGGGAGAGGAGAGTGTGGGAGGAACCCACTCCCCCTTCTGCCTCCCTCGCCACCGGTTTGGCACACTGAGGCGCATGCTCCTTCAAGGGTGTTTGCAATCATCCATATTCATGAGATGTTGGCCCAAATTCTGCCTCCACTTGGAATAAATATGAAGCCATTCTTCAGAATGCATTTTTTTCTGTCTTAGTTAGAAGGTTAAAAATAAATGGCCATTAAGTGATTAGCGTGACTGAAGACGTGATTCGACATTCGTTTGAAAGTCAAGTTCTTTTTAATATGTGTGATCCGTTTTATTCTAACATCTCTTACAGCTAGCCCGATTTGCCTTTCCTCTGAAATTTCCTGGTGTGGTAGCAGATCAAAAGGGTACACTGGAGCAGAATGTCTACATTTTATGCAGGGGCTACGTGACCAAACCCCAAGACCCATTAATGGAAAAATATGCCTACCTCTTGCACCCTATTATGAAAATGTGCCCTATCTCACCTGATTAAACTGTCAGCTCCTATTAACATGGAGCCATGTAACTAAAGAAACTCCAGCTGGGCGGAACTTCCAGGGAAGGCAGATAAATTGTTACCTCAGTAGAATCTGGGTCTGTGATCACAATTTCAGCCTCTCTGGCCCTTAGGCTGTTGCTGTGGTAAGAACCAGTGGCCTCACTCTGGCTTCTGAAGGGAAAAAACCCTAAAATCAACTTTGTCAGTAGTCTGGGGAGAGGGAAGACGCCCCTGGCGGGGCTGCACTTCTGCGTTTTGTCCCTTGTCTTTCCTGTCTTGAGCAGTGGAGGCGAGGGTCTCCCTAAAGACCACAGGCTTTTTGCTCAAGCAGTTCTCTGTCTTAAGACAGTGCACATAGATGGGTTTATATTTTTCCCGCCTCAGCTAAAGGTCGAGTCTGAGAAAGGACATGAAGGATCAAGACCGCCAAACAACTCAGGCGAAAATGTTGGATAAGTTACCGGAACGGTTTTTTGTTTGTTTGTTTGTTTGTTTTTTAACTTTTGAAACTGGCCCAGGCCAGGGCTGTCAGCTGATAACAGAGGTTCGTGTTTTCCCCCCAGGCTCAACGTGACTGAGGTATCCACTGACCTTCCTTCTCCAGATCGAATCTGTGTTTCCCGAAGGGGCCCTGGCTGCTAGGGGTTGGGGGGTGGGAGTGAAAACATCACGAAGGAACTGAGCACGCGAAGAACCGTGCTCAGGGAAAATGAACATAAGCATACTCCCTTCTCTAATGGGATTTCCTCTCCGCCCTTGTGCTCACCCACCGGGACAAACATGTGCCCTCCCCCAACTCCCAAGGGGAGGTCAGCTTTGAGGTAGTCTCCGGTGTCAGGCCCCCTTGGGGGCCCCCTCGCCCCTCCCTCACCTTCCTGTGCTCACAGTCCTTTCTGTTGCCCAGCAGAAGCGTCCCCCAAGGCCCAGTGTTTTGTGGATTTGTCCAGAAAGCAGTAGGAGAATTTTGATACAGATAAAACGTGGGTTGATGCCATCCTGGAACAACTGCCTTTACATGTATTAATGCACTTAACCTTCACACTGACCTGGGAGGGAGCTGCAGCTGTTAGCCCCCTTTACGGGTAAGAAAAGCAGCCCGCCTAAGGTCGCAGAGCTAGCAGGTTGAGGACAAGCAGGACTCACACCCAGGTGTACTGTCTTATTCGTGCCCAGACCTGCCCCTCCAGGCTAGAGCTCTCCTCTGGTATCTCAGATGTGATTCCTTCAACCTGCCTCTTCTAGTCTCTCCACCCTCTCCTTGAAGTTCAGAACGTGAATGTGATGGGTCCCCAGGCGGGGCGAGGGGCATTCCTTCTCTCTCCTGGTGTCTCCTGAGTGTAGGCAGGAGGGTGGCTTTCACCGGCTTGCATTTGCTTTGCTCAGGTCACCGTGAGTGTCTCACTGCGTCTGTCTCACTCCCTGGGTGTCCCCTCCCTACGCACAACACAGCTTCTGCACACGCCGGCGCTCCATGGAATTCACATCGGAGTGGCCAGAGAGAACACTGTTACCCTCGATGTTTTCCACGGCACCGTCCGGGGAAGCTGAGATCTGCACAGCTCGGACCCTGGGCCAGCAAGGCAGCTGTGGTGAGCTGGGCACCTGCTGCTCTTGGCCACGGGAATGTCACCCACTTGCACCCCACGCCCCAACGTGGAAGCCTGGTTCCCGTGAGCTGAGTCCTCTCTGCGCTTCGGTCTAAGTAATTGGACGGCAGTGACCAATGTGAAAATCCTCGGGGAAACGAGAGACACACGGCTTAGAACTGAAAGAATTTCTCACTGGTTAAGTGGGAAGCGAATGGGTTACCCTCCTCCGGTGCCTTCCATCGACCGCAAAGCCGAACTCTGAGAATAAAGCAAACGCGCATGCTGTACTCATCGGAAATCCAGCACCAACGTGACCCCATCCAACCGTTCTCCATTTCCTCCTCTTAAAGAAGTAGTGGGTGTTTGTTGCAGAATGAAAGAAAAAGGCACTTTAATTAATATTAACAATTGGAGGGGGATTAGCGCCCAAATCCCCATTACTACTCTTTCTAATCCACCTCTAATTGTATCTGCAGCCGTCAGGAAAGTACTTCAAACCCTCCAGAGCAGGGAGGATGGCCAGCGGGGCAGCTCACCCTGGAGCCTGGGAGGCGTGCACGCTGGCCCGGCCAGCCTCCGCCTCCTGGTGTTCCCTGGCGGCTGGCTGCCATGACTGCCCCCCCCCAACCCCCAGCTGCTGCCAGCACCTTTGGCTCTGCAGCACACACAGGGTGCTGCTTCCCTGCAGGGCAGCGCTCCCCAGACAGATCCCGGGCCCGGGAGATGTTCCACAGGCCTAAACTGAGGCTCACCGACCCCAACAGAAACACCTTCCAGTTCTAAGTTATTGTCAACAACGTACAACTAGAAGTTTGGAGCATGTACGTGCGACAGTTTGTTTAGAAGACAGAGTGAAGCTCAATTATAGATCATCGCAGCCAGCAGATTCTTCGTCACTTAATTGAGAGAGGGAGCGAGAGACAACAGGAGGTCCGTTGTCATCTCCCCCACCCCATGGCGATGCAGGAGACCGGAATGCTCCCTGGAAACCCGTTCATTTCACTCCGTTTGACAGCCTGCTCACATCGGCTCAGAAATGCCACTATGAGTCGGCCCGACCATGAGTTCGTGACTGCTTCCCTCCTAACGGCCAGCTCACATGCCAGCTGCCAACAAAGTGATTTGCTGAAAGAGAAGCTTAATTACAGGGCTGGTGGAGGAAGACACAGACACTGTGTAAGAATGGAAGAGACGGCTGGCGAGGGGCGTGAAGCCACACACGTGTGATGGATGCTTAAATCATAACCTGCTGGATGGCATAGCTGGAGGGCAAGGTGGGTTTTATCCAAATACCTACTTCCAGTGGATTTAGTGTCCAAAAATAATTCCCTCATGGTCAGATTATACGTTGTTCCAAGAACAAAGATGTCAAGGGGATACTTGCTGGTTTTTCTCTCTCTCTTCCAGGAAAAGCCCGTCAGGGCTAATTATTCTGAGTTTGTAGCCCCCTGCACAGGAGGTGCACAGCTACTTCTGGCAGACCTGTCACCTCAGGACCAGTGCTGGTGGGGAGCAGGTGGGGGACATGGGGGTCATTGTGCGACCAGTTTTGCTGCTGATTGGTGACAGTGTGTGAGGACCACAGGCAAGTCCTTGGAGATCTCTCGGGGGCCAAAACAGCTGACCAAAGAACAAGTCACGTTATACTATCTTCTTCCTGTCTGACATGCAGTTCATAGGCACGCCGTGGAAATAGGGCATCTGGGTGCCCACGGGCCATGTGACCAGGTCTTCATGACACCCTGGGAGGAGGCGTGGGCTGGGCGGGTTCAGCGCTGGCAGACGGAAGAGCATCGATTCAGGTCAGCTTGGAGGGGGATGTCTCTTGTGCTGTGGAGCCCCCCGCCTCATTTCTACGTTGGCGCAATCACTCACTGTCACAGAATTGTGAGGAACTGCTCATGTGCGAGATGGCAGAATCCAAAATTAAGGGTAGAAGCTAAGAAGATGAAATTTCATAGGGATAAGTAGGGCCTTTCCCCACATCCAGTCGTCAAATTCTGGAGACAGGATCTCTCAAAACTGTCTAATGCAGCCCCTCGACCTCCCCGTCACCACCATCCCAACCCCAGCCCTGATCCTCTCCTGTCTCCCAGCCAGTGGCTTGCTCTCTGTTCTCACTCCTTTCTAGATTACTCTTCCCAACAGCCAGTTTTCCTGTAAAAAGGCAAATCTGGCCCAGTTCATACTTTTTCTGCCCTTGGAATGAATCTGGGCCAACAGCATGCTTCCCAGGCTGCGCGGTGCCCCAGGCCAGCATCCTCTCCACCCTCCATGCCCCGCGCCACTCCATCTGCACCAGCCGTGCACTTCCTCAGACACGCTGTGTGCTCTGCCCTCCGAGCTCGCGAGCATGCTGTTGGCCCCCTGGAACGCCCGCCCCTCGTGTCCTTGCCGAGTAATCGTCGTGCTGGCCCCCCCCCACTGTTGTGATTCACACAGCTGTGAGCATTCTCATACGAGTCTTTGGGGGCGTCCCAGGAGTGGGCTTGCCAGGTTGTGCGGTGAACCTTTGTGGTTTAACCTCACCAAGATCTCCCCGCCTTCCCCACGGCAGCCCGTGCAAGTCCATCACAGCACGCGGGGCGACGCTCGGGGTCATCAGTATTTGTGCTTGGAGCCACTGCTGTAGGCTTGTAGGGGCACCTCATGGCACTTTCATTTGCATTTCCCCGGTGACTGAAGACAAGAAGGTCATTTCGTGTGTTTATTTGCCGTGTGTCCGTCGTTCTTCCTGGCATGTTTGTTCGACTCTTCTGCTCATTCTTTAAGTTGAGCTGTCTTCTCAGGTCATACCCTTCTCTGTGCAATGTGCACACGTGCCTTGTGCCAGTCGTGTGCAACGCAGACATTTTCTTCCGACCTGTGAGTCGCCTTTTTACTTTCTCAGTGCCGTCTCAAGGGGTGGGCGGTGGCGGTTCTGAAGTTCGAGGGTCGGTTTTCTTCCTCTGACAGTCGGTGGTTTTGGGGTTGTAAGAAATCTTTGCCATTCTGAGGCACAAGGCATGTCACCTGTGCTCTGTTGTGTAAATTTTAGCGTTAACTTCTGCACTCAGTCTTCGATCCATCTCAAATTCACTTTTGTAGATGGCAGGAGGTTAGGGTTGAAGCTCATTCCCCTCCATGGAGTCACATAGGCCAAGGAGCTGGAGGACTGCCAGCGCCCCGGACGAGACGCCGTGCTGGGGTCCGTGCCACGGAAAGGGGTCCAGGTGTGAGGGCTGGGGGTCCCGGATCCACCCCCAGTTCAGCCCCATCCCTGCACGTTTCATTGGCCTTTTTCATGGGATTTCATTGGAACACGGGGTCCCACATGCAGCGATGCTAGAGTTCCGCCTGATCCCTAAGGTACAGGATGGAGAAGCTGGGGCCTGCGCTGGGGACGGTTTGCCCAGGGGAGTCTGTGCCAGAACTGGAGCCGGAGGCCAGGTGCACGGCGCCTTCCTCACCCGCCCTCCACAGTGCCTCTGGTTGAGAGCTGCTGGAGATGCCACAGAATCCCTTATTTGTAGTTTGCCTTTTCAGCATTTTAAACATTGAAAACGGGCAACCCAGAGAGCTAAATAATTTAGGTCTCTTTCTGATGCTGTCACTGGCAGGGGGGAGAAAAGATGGGCTGTCAGGAGGGTGGCAGTGGTCCAGAGGCTACACAAGCACATTCGGAGTCTCGGGGCAACGGCCCGATCTATCACCAGCTGCGCAGCGGAGGTCAGCTTCGGGGCTGTCCATTACGGCTTTTTCCCACTTTCTGCAGTGCAGCCTGACATTCTAATGATCCGCGTGGGTTCTCAAAGACTCTGCATTCTTGCAATTTCACTAATAACCGTAAGTGCAGGTGGAAGCGCAGCGCGGGCTGGACTGCACGGTTCAAGAGTGAGGCCAGAGGATCCGGGAGCCCTTAATGAGGGCTTTCCGATGGCAGAGAGAACATGAATGTGTTCTGCACACCTCACCGCGACCCAGAGTGTCTCCCTCCCACCACGGACACTGCTGCACCCAGCTCATTAATGACAGCTGCCCCTAGTCGTGTCTGAGAGAGCAGCCGCCTACTTCCCGAGCCCTCTGAGGCTCTAGACTTCAAGGCCACGCAGTCATCTGCTGCTCCCTGGCCTTCTCCGTCTCCCTGGACCGCCTCTCCCCTTCTCCAGACCCTGTATCTCGGTGGGCCCTGAGCTCCCTCCTCTCATCTGCCTGCTCCGTGTCTCTAGGTGGGTGCCCTTGCCGTGGTCATAAGCACCAGCCAGGTGCCACTGATGGCCTCTTTGGTCCAGCTTCCGTCTGGACCTCCCCACATCTGACCCACACCTGTCTGTAGGACTGCCCACCTGTGTCTCCTCCGACAGCAGCTCAGGCTGGCACCTCTGTTGGTCTTCCCTCCATATCTTGTCTGACCAGTCTCAATGATGGAGCATCTTTCGCAAGGTCCTGCACTCAGGGGCGTAGCTGGCCCATCTCTTCTGCCACGTCCCACCTGAATGCACCTCTGAGGCACATGCTGGCAGCTGCCCAAGTTTCCTCCCAAGAGAGGCTCAGAAGTCCTTCCATTTTCTCTGACCTGTGACCTCTCTTGCTGGGGCCTTAGGGCACCCCCTCCATCAGGGCTCCACAAATGCTCCTTTTTGCTTAATTAAAGCAGAGGTTTTACCAGCTGCAGCTGCTGAGGGCTTTGGTTCCAAGACCGTGTCCTTGTCCCCGGGTCTCTTCCCCTTGAACAGACCCCCCTGTGGCTCTTCCTCAGCACACCTGGACACAAGGCCAGGCAGGTGTTTCTACATTGGACATGGTATAGCAGCAGAACCGTTCCTGAAATAACTAAGGCTGAATGTTAGAAAATATTTTCTGAAGGCAAGATACGGAACTAGGGCATGACTCATCTTGAACTTTGAATTTATCACTTACATTTTGGAAGAAATAAGTTACCTCTGTTTTGAGGACAGAGTTAAGTTGCTTCTGTGCTCAGTGATCTTCAGTGATTCCCTAAGCTGTGGGTCTCAAGCTTCAGTAGCATCAGAATGACCTGGTGGCTTCCCAAAACTCAGGTTGCTGGGCCTCACGCAGCAGGGTGCAGTGCCCTCGCTCTGGGCCGAGAAGTCACCCGAGAACCTGTGTTTCTCTGTGTAGGTCCTGGGTTGTGCTGCTGAAGCTGACACTGTGGCCTGGGGACCCTACTTGGAGAGCCACCAGCTTTATAGCATAAGGTCCATAAAGTCCGAGGTTTGTAATCTGGCATTACTATACCCGCCCAACTTACACACCCTTTACTTTAGCCAGATGGGGTGCTCTCGTTCTTGTGCATCAATACTTGCCCCACACCTGCTGAATCTGACCATTTTATCCAGCCTCCTACCCTTCCTCCCTTCCTCTCTCCCTTCCCTCCTTTCATTTTCTTCCAAAGCCAAATCCTATCTTCACCTTGCTTCCTGCCTTCCGTAACTTTGCCCTGAATAGTTGGCAAAGAGTGTCCCAGCAGCAATCCTGTCCCCAGCCTGGTCCCCCTCCATCCCTCCTCCACACAGCCAGGAACACACCTCCCAGACAGAGATCCAACACTATGTTCTCTTTGTAGTCCCCTGTAGGGTCCCCACGTTGGCCACAGCCAGCGTCTACCAGCCTAGGGTCAGGTGTGTGTGTGTGTGTGTGTGACCCATCGGGGAACTTCCCAAACACACGCAGACACGCACAGGGCGTCACCGGCATTAAGGCGCAGGGGCATGAGAACTGTGAGCAGCTCTGTAAAAAGTCAGAACATTCTAAAATTTCAAAATAAAATAAGATTCTGGAATTCTAAAGAGTGACATGGTTTTTGACCCCCACCACCAGATTCCAGGAGTGTCAGCCACTCTCGAGTCAGTGGGCTCTGAGAGGGGACAGCAGGGTCCCCTGTGCCATCCTTACCAGGCCAGGAACACAGCAGGGCAAACACCAATGACGGATGTTTCCTGCAGATAGGAAGGTCCAGGTGGATCCGTGTCCCCACACAGCACACACATGGCTCAGGTCACACTCCCGGACCCCACACTGACCACCAGCTGGGGACAGTTACCAGGTGTGCTGGACAGATTGCAGACTGGCTGCAGCTGTCTGGGTTTCCCTTCCAGTTCCAAGCATGGACTTTGTGCCCAGTGTGGCTCATCGCTCCCACGAGCCTGCTGGGCTCTGGGAGACAAGTAACTGGACTCTTTCCTGAGAACGTGCGCGGTGTGTCCCTGAACCCCGAGTGCCGGACTCTGGCCAGCTGTGACAAGTTTAGAGGCCGAGGCCACTTTAGGCAGCTGTCACCCCAGGGCAGAAGCTTCGACAGGGCACGGGGCCTTCCACACATGGAGTAACTGCCCACTGGGCCTGGCTGACGTCCGACAGAGTCGTGCCCAGGAACGGCCGCGAGAAAGGACGGAGAGCGCTCGTGCCCACAGACAAGAAGCGGAACGCGGTGCCGGCAGGGAGGTGCAGCACTGCTGGCCTGAAACGTAAGGCCGGATGAAGAGCTTTCCAGGCCACCCAGGGTCTGTCTTCGATACTGCGACTGAAATGGAAGGACATGACTGTAGAGGACGGGACTTTCGAGTCCTTTGAGTTAGATCCGTAGGTGTTTCCTCTGTAAGTGTTTCAAAGAAAAACCACTTTGGGACCGTGTACAACTCTTGAGTGTGACCGGAAAACACTCCTTGTGCTACTTCATGTGTGCGCATGCACACACACGCACACACGCTTCCTGCAATTTGGTTTGGCAAAGTGGTCTCAGACCACTTTTTAACAGGATCGCAGGTATTGAGCTGTTCTCACTAGTGGTGATTTTGCTCCCCGAGGGTCACGTGGCAAGGATGTCTGGAGACATCGTTGGTGTTTACGACGGGGGAGGGGGTGCCACGGGTCCCTGTGGGTAGAGGCCGGTTCGCCGCTAGACACCTTACAATGCCCGGAACAGATCCCACAACTGAGGGGTATCCAGCCCCGAATGTCCACAAAGTGCCATCAGGGGTGAGAAACCCTCCTTAGAATGACTTTGGGCCGCTGAGAGGACAGCCTGTTGATCTGCAGTTTTGTGGCATCGCCACCCCTTTGTAAGGGCGGTGCAGGGTCCCACCTGGAAGTTTTAAGTGGCCCGACACACCTGTCCCTTCACGACTTCCGGCTGCTCCTTGAGATCATTGGAAGTTGCGCAGGGTATTGCTCGTGTCCCTGGGCCACATTGTTGTCACAGTGTTTGGAAGACAGGGAAGAAAAGTAACCAGGGATGAAAGTAACCAAACTGAAAGGTACATGCCCCTCCTTCACCTCGGAAGTGATGGCGTCGCTCATGTGCCCCCACCTTGCTCTTACAAGTGGAGGGGCTTCGTCTCACGTCTAACTGTGGGGATTAGCGGGGAACCAGCGGAGCAGCCCCCTCCCTGGTCACAAGGTCACAGCGGGCGCTGTCACAGAGCACGCCGGTGCTTTCAGCAGGGTGCAGGTGTCTGACTCGCTCTGCGTGTTAGATGAGTGTCCTTAGGTGTTGTCTGCGTTGTGGGAAAGGGAAAAAGGGAACCGAAGGACACAGGTCAGGGGGGCAGAGGAAGGCAGGCGCCCACACTCTCGGAGCCAACAGCGCGGAGCTGTGGGGTGGGGGCAGAGAGGAGGAAGTCCTGGGCTTACCATCGCCCTTCACACTCACACAGACCTGGGTGGGGCATTGCTCAGGGTCTCAGCTGGAGACCACAAAGTCCCCTGCTGCTTGTTCAGGGGGCATGCTGAAGGACATCCGTGGAGGAAAGCTGGGGGCAGGCTGCACCCCCGAGCCGCTGCGGGGTGACCAGGTAGAAGAGCTGCAGCTGATGCTAGGAGACACGGTCCCTGCCACAGCCAGGATGCTCCTGCATCCCAACATCAGAGACCCCTGTCCCTGCCAGAATCAGAAGTTGGCACCACAGCTGCCAGCCTCAGAGTCACAGGGTCCGCTGCAGCCAGGATGCAGCCACAGCGCCCCAGCCAGAGGGCCCTATGAGGTTCCTTCTATAGCTGGTCTTTGAAGCAAAGTCCAGCAGGGGCATGTCTGATTGGTAGCCTCCAAGTCACATGTCTGCATCCTAGCAGCAAAGTATGCTAGGAAATGTAGTTCTGTCTGTTTTAAGATTCTGCGCTGCAGGCGTGGGGCTCACCTTGAGGGGAGTTTTCAGACTGTGGGAAGGTGTCCGTCCCACTTCACACGGCCACGTGTGGCAGCTGGCTCACAAGTCCACGTTAAACGCTGGCGAATGTGAGCTGCTGTCTGTCTTAGACTCTGGGCATCGGTTTCCAGCCTGTGGGGAGGTTGGCTGCCTGTGCAAAGGCCGAGACACTGGGCTGCCCCCCGAAGACGGAGAAGAGCAGAGACAGCCACGGACGCGGTGGGGGAGCCCCTGCAGGGCGCCCGCTGCAGACGGAGGTGCTATGGCAGGACGGGCTGCGGTGGGGCCATGGGATCAGACCCCTAGGCAGCAGATCTGCGCCCCCCTCCTGGCCAACCCCACCCAAAGGGGCGCTCCTAGCAAAAGGGCCAGTGGGTGCCACGGCTCACCCCAGGGCACGCTGCTGGGCAGGTCGACTCTGGGGCTGCGATTCTCACCACAACGTGGCTCTTTAAAAGTCCAGTTCCTTTGAGTTCTTCAGAGCACCAGGCCCAGCGTGAGCATTCCCCTCGGTCCCACTTTGCAGAGGGGCTAAGCGAGGCCGAGGGGTGAGAAGGCCGACCCGGCACGGCTCTCGCTGAGCAACAGCAAAGGTTCAGCAGGCGTTCCCGGGGCCCTCGCTCGGCCGGGCAACTGGTCTGAGCGGGGTATTTCTCAGGCCAGCTGTGGACGAGCTGTCCACACGGACACCCGTGGCTCTGCGTCGTTAGCGCACAGTAGTGCCTCCTGTGGCCACTGTAGACGTCAAGCATGCCGTTGGAAAAACAGGGCCCAGGGTGCGGGAGCAAACTGCCAGTGTGGCTCTGTGGGTGGGCCAGAGGGAGACATGCGCCAGGGCGGGGCTAGGGGCAGAGCGAGGCTGGAAACCTGGGCTGGGTCTTGTCTGAGTGGTCTTTTCTTTTTTCATCATGGTGAGAGAAACCAACCCCAATTACCCTTTGGAGAAGTAGACTCATTAGAAAAGAAGCAGACCTCATAGCACCCAAAGAGGAGTTGAAAATCCTGGTCTCTGGAGAAGAGAGCCAGCAACCCCGCCCCCAGGAGCCACAGAAGTAAGAAGTCAGGTGTCCTGGCTTTGCCTCAGCTGTTTACCTTCAAAGCAGCCCCATCCCACCGCCTTCCTTGGTTGCTTTCCAGGCGGATTCTGGACACTGGCCAGCGCCCAGGTGCGTTCCTGCCAGTCAGGTGTCTGCCCTCAGGAAATGGGCCACAGCCGGCCAAGAGGCGCACTGACGCAGCACCAGGACGCACAGGCTCCTGCTCGTGGGCGGAGGTCGTTCTCAGGCAGACCGTGAGCTCGGGAACCAGGCACCTGGGTTTGTGTCTCCTCCACTCCGTGTCAGAGGTGTGTGCTCTTGAGCAAACCGTCTGACCACTGAGCCTCCCCGTCTGTGAAGTGGAGCTAATAAGAACCCCACACAGGGCGGCTGGCCCCTGGACAGCGGTGGGTGAACGCGCCGAACCCCTGCGAGGAGGCCTGCCACGTGCGTGCTCGGTAAGGCGGGTCTTTTTTCCATCGCTTCACCTACACACGTCTACATGTGGAAGGTCCCGAAGCACGTTGGTGGCAGATTTCAGTAAGCGATGACTCCCGAAAACCTTGCGTTGCTTCATCTCTGCTCTCGCCACGAGCGATGTACATGCAGAGCACTGCACGGCTCCCAGCGGTTCTCGGTTTGGACAGAGTTCGGTGAGATTTGCCTGGTGTAACACTGCACCAGGAAAGAGAGATTTGTGAAACCCTTTCGGAATGAAATCTCACCGAAACACCTGTGTGCAAGCAGTCGCTAAGTCTGCCCTGGGGCCTTGCTTCCTCGGAGCAGGGACGCCGGTGTGCGGCCACCTGGGCAGCTGGCCCCGAACACCCTCCTGGAAGGGCAGAGCTGACTGCTACAGAAACTTGTCATGAACCACGCACAGAAACGCGCCTGTCCTGTGCAGACCTGCGTCAGGTGCCGGGTGCAGGCAGGGAGCCAGCTGAGCTTCCAGGGTGGAGCCGCGTGTCTGGAGGGACAGCTGGGGTGCGGGGTGGGGTGGGTGCTGTCCCTAAGACCTCTCAGAGAGGCAGGGAGGGGGCTCATGGATGAGAGCCCAAGGCAAGTGCAGAGGAAGACGGGGGAAGGCCCTGGTGTGCTCAGGAGCCGGCCGAAAGGGAAGCGTGGATGTGGGGGCTCTGCTGCGGTGATAGAAAATGGGGGCCGGGCCGGAAGGCCCCTGGAGGCTGTCTCCTCTGAGGGGCACAGGTGCCACGTGCTGGGTCTCCAGGAGCGCAGGGCTCTGACCACCTCCACTGGTGCCTCTTGGGGTGTGGCAGCCTGAGGTGTTGAGGTTTTTTTATGAGTGCATCTGGTGTCCTAAGTCCCCAGCCACCCCACCCAGCAGGGGTTGTCCTTTCCAGTCCCTGGTAGTGAACCTTTCCCTGCTGTTTGGTGGGTCAAGGGTCAACCCTGGGGCAGGGTCCACCTTCCTACTGCCGCGCCCTCCCCCCACCCCCCCCCAGGCCGTGCTGCTCGTTTCAGCTAGGGATATAAATGGGTGTTCCACATGTGTGCCTGCCGTGTTGATTTGGGAGATGAGAGCTCGTTCGTTATTCATGTGCCGTGTCCCACCTGGCCTCCTCCCAGGGTGTGGGGACACCCTGAGGACAAGCAACAGTTGGCAGAGTCTGCAGCAGAAGCAGCCTGGCCTGCTAGCCAGACGGCTGGTCCTGGGTGACCCGGGCCACAGGGCTCCAGGGCAGCCCTCCTGAGAGAGTCACACTGGGGAGCCTCCCCTGTCCCTGGGCTCGTGTGGGGTCGTGGGAGCCCCTGTGGGGTAAGCAGGGAGGAATCCTGTCTTGGGAAAGTGGTCTCGCCCTCCCGTCTGTGAGGAGTCTCGGTGTCCCCAGGAGGACGTTGCGGGTCAGCAGTGGGCACTCTGGGCTACCTGCTGTGTCGTCTGGTCATGTTCACGGTCCTGATCTGGTGGCTTTGGAAGGGGCTGCAGCCAAAGCCCACACTGATTTCCCTGGCAGTGGCTGCAGCCACGCACCTCGGTTTTAAAGGAAGTAGACACAGCTGTGGGCCCACACTGGGCTTGTGTCCTGGGGAGGGGGAGACATGGTCTTGGAGATGATGGCCCTGGGGGCACCGCTGCACTGGGGGATGCACTCACCTCGGAAATGGGTGTTGGGGGTCTTGAAGATTCTGTGTGAGTCAGATACTCTTGCCTATTTTCCTTTCAAGTGAGATCACTTCAGTCTGAGCGACGGGCAGTGTGGAAAAGGGCAGAGCCGTGCCCTGTGCAAGGACATGGGGAAGAGGCTCGGGACTTCCCCAGGGGTCTCCCAAGTGAGCCGGCGGTGGGGGGTCGCTTCTCCTGGGAACAGTGGCGTTCCGTTGGTATCTTCCTCCTTCCCAGTGAGGCACCTCCAGGAGGCTGTGGGAAACGGCACCGCTGAGAAAGCTTTCCGTACGGCTCCAGAAACCCTCCCTGGGGTTTCCCTTAGACCCGTCTCAGGAATGTTAACGCGTTATTCCAAACTTTTCAGAAACCCAGTGAGAATCCTATGTGGTCTCTAAATTCTCCTAATTAACTTTTCAAGTTAACTCCTTTTAGTGCTTAAAAATCACTGAGCATCACATTATAGTGGCATGAAATAAAACTGTGCTAACTGGGGGATAATACGTTCACTTCACGGGGTCCATTTAAATTCATCCGATTCCTGTGCACTGAAGAACCAGCCAGCAAGATGGGGGCTGGCGGAGGAGAGGAAGGCGGTGTGCCGTGCCCCTCGTGCCCCGGCGCTGTTGCAACGGGCACAGCTCTCCACTGGCTGGCACACCTCCAGGGAGGCCCTGCCCGAGGACTTGGGGTCTGCAGGCACACGGCGTGCCGCCCGGGGGAATTAAAGGACCCGAGAGAACGCAGCATAAACCGGATCTGAAATGAAGCAGGAGCGTGGGCCTTGGCCAGAGCTGGGCGTGAAACAGCACAGCGCTCACGGAGAGCGTCGGCTCTGTGTGACTTTTAAGGACCTCTCCCAATGCATGCTGTCCCCTCTGTGTCACAGGGCCATCGTGTAATGCGCTGGGTCGCCCGCTACAGAGAAGCCTCGCTTTTCTCTTTCCCTGTATGTTAAAAAAGGCGTGGCGGAGACGCACGCTGCCCAATTCAGAGGGACATCAGGTGTTTGGGGGGCCCTTCCAAGCGTGGCTGTCCCATGCCAAGGGCGATGTTGGTGGGGACAGCCACGGGTCGTCCATCCTGGCGTTGCTTTGGTTGGTGGCGCATTTGTAATGCTCGGAGCCACCAGCGTAGGCAGCACCGACCCCACAGGCGCTAAGAGCAGCCCCCTCTCGGGTCGTGTTCCCAGGGCGCGGTCTTCTCTCCGCTCAGCTGGCCCTTGGGGGCTAATTTTCACTTTTTCAATATTTGTGCCTGTTTTCAAAACTTTTTGCCGAGGTACACACTTGGCTCAGACCCCCGTGTGGCCTGTCTGGGGCTGTCCTGTGTGAATGATGTTCTGTGGCAGGTTGGCATCAGGTCGTGGGCCCCTCAAAGGACCCAGGTCTCAGTCCCCACGTCTGAGTCCCCCAGATTCAGAGCCTGGCATGGGGTGGGCTTTCCAGGCTGTAAGGAGCAGAGATCGATTTAAGTCCCTTCACATAAAAACAGCTCATCGTGAGGGTCTGTGGTTGCAGTAAAGGAGGCAGGAGCCCCAGGGAATCCCAGGATGAGCGTTTTTGTACCAAATGCAGCACAAAGGATAGGTCTCTCGTCCCTCCAGACCCTTCCCTCTGCTGCCCTTTGCCTTCTGCTCCCCGTGGCCACCGCAGGCTGGGCCTTATAGGATGTCCTTGGTCCCCTCCAACCCCATGACTGCTCTCAGACTGTTCCCCTCCCCTTCTGAGAAGCCTGCTGACTTTGCCTCCCATGCTATGCCCCCATTGCTGGCACTGGCTTATGCCCTGGCCACACCCCCAGCACAGCTGGCTCTGTCTCCGTCCTCTACAGCCCTCCCTGAGCCCATGAGCCTCCGGCTCCATCCTCATTCGGCCCCCCACTGCACCTCTCTCCGCAGATGAGCCCCCTGGGATGGTACTGACACACAGACCCCCGAACAGCAAGGTCTCATCTTCCCTACGCTCAGCCCCTGGATACGCCCCTGCCATCTCCATCTCTCCCCTCTCCACGGTGGGCAGAATTCTAAGCACCCCATTCCTCGGCCTATGCACCCTTGAGTGTGGGCCCTCACTGTGAATGGGTGGGATGTCACCCCGTGGGTAGGACACCAAAGCACTTGGATTTGGGTTATTCATCAGAAAGATGATCGAGGTAGGCCGGACGAAATCAGGGGAGCCTCTCCAGGGGTCAGCCCTTCCTGAAGTCAGACACGTTCAGCACGAGCGAGGCTTGGTGCTGACTTGCAGATGAGGGGACCGCGTGGAGAGGACCTGAGCGTCACCCTTAAGAGCTGAGGGCAACCCTTGGCTGACAGCCAGTAAGGAAACAGGGACCTCGGTCCTCCTGCCGCAAGGAACTGAATCCTTTCTGGTCCGCCCTGAACGAGCAGGGCAGCCCCTCCTGTGGCAGGTGGGAGCCCAGCGCTGGCTCCCGCCCCTTCCAACCTGAGGCCCCTTGAGCCAGGAACCCCAGCCGCCCAACCTGCCCTCAGCAAAGTGGGGGACAGCAAACTGGCAAGGAGCTGAGGGCGATGCTGCTGGCCATAGGCCACACAGCGGCAGCAGACACAACGGCGCGCTGTGGCTACAGAGATGTACCCGTCTTCTGGCCTGTGGCCCAAGCCTCCCCTTGGCTCCTGTTCTCCCTCGTACAGGGTCTCATGACAGCCATTTTGTGGCTTCTCTCCAGGACCGTCTGCATCGACACACAAGCCTGTCCCACCTGGAGAACACCCTTCCTTGGCCAGGCGTCTCTCTCAAGAGACCAGGTCTCTGTCTCCTGCTCCCCACCCTCTGCCCCACCTGCGGCAGCCGGCTTTGCTCTTACCCAGGTTGACAGGTGGCTCCTCTCTGTCCTGATACTTCTTGCCCTCCCAGCAGCGGGGGACTGTCGAGTCTTCCCTCTGGGGCTCAGGGACACCACATTTTCCTAGTTAGTTCTCCTCATTCACCAGCCATGTGTTTATCCAGCCCAGCCTTGACTGTCCTGGCCTGTCCTCTCTCCCTGGGGGATCTCACACAGTCTTGTCGCTGAAAAGATCTCTTGCTTTCTGCAGCCACTCACCCATCCAGCGCATCCTTAGGACGTATAGCGCGTCTCAGCCCGGATCCGTCTAAATGAAACGTGCCACCCGCTCCATCCTGTCCCCGAATGTTCTCTGCAGCCCTGCTGTCTCAACAGGACATCTAGGATAGTTTTCAGTCCCTTCCCTGGCCACCTTCCCTGCACACGCTCCATCACCAAGTCCCGCCTGTCTCACCTCCTAAGTGTCTCCCTCACTGGGCTCCCTGCCTGCACTTTGTCCCCTCTCTCAGGCACAAGTGCTTTTCTGAAAACAGCAAAGCCCTGGTCATCTGCACCGCCGCCCTTTGCCACCAGCTCAGCTCAGTCCGCCTCTGGACCTTCAGTCTCACCAGGGTCCTTTCTGCTCCAAGGTGTCCTGGCTGCCTGGGGGGTGGCCTCCCGCCGGAACACCCTTCACCCTTTCCCTGCCGACTGCTTCCTTCTGGCCTTTGGGCCGGCTCTTTGGAGAGGCCAGTGTGGGCCACCGGTCCCCCAGGGCCCCCCATCTCCTTTATTTCAACCCTGTTTTCCACCCCAGAGCTGTCTGAAACCGCAAAGCAGCCCTTTATGATTTCGCCTTGGTAGGCCTGTCCCTGGAAGGGCGGGATTCAGTCCTGCTTCTTCACTATTGTGCGTCCAGCACTTAGCGATGCCTGACACATAGGGGCCCTCAAACAACATTAGTCAAATAAAAAATGGTGAACAATGTCAGCTGCGGGCTTGCTATCTGCCGAGCACAGCTATTCCATTTGATCCGCTCAATAACCTTATCACGTAGGCAGGACGAGCATGAATATTTAAAAGGTAAAGAAACCAAATCGGAGCAGAATGAAATAGGGTGCCCGAGGTTATCCGTTTGAGATTGCCCGAGTCGGGACTCGAAGGCGGGAGTCCTGTTCTGGCTCCGGGCTGGCCCCTCGGTCTTGCTCCGGGCCGGGGGGTGACTGTCCGTGCACAGGACTGTTGAGGGGAATCAGGAACTGACGGCCGGAGAGTAGTTTGAAAGCACACAGAGCCGCAGAAAGGACAGTGGTCTTCGCTGGGATGTGGAAGCAGGAGGCAGGTACGGAGGGACAATCGGTATTTTAACCAGCACGTCCTTGGTGGCCGGGAGTCTCATGTTAGGGCCATTTGGAGGGTCCCAGGCTGAATCTGTTTGTTCCAGAACAATAGGAGGGGGCTGCCGGGACCCGCCTCTGGGTCGTTCAGGGAGGAGGGCGGCCATGGGGCCACATCAAAGGCCGACCTAGCTGTGCTGTCCCTCCTGGATGGAGAGCGCATGCAGCGGCCAGCTTCTCTCTCATCGCTTTGTTTTCCGTTTCCAACCTGCTCCAACACCAGGGAGCTTTGAGCTGCCTTGAACCAGTCCAGCACGGGGCCTAGGAGCACTGGGCAGAGGAGCTCCCTGTTTCAGGGCAAAAACGCTGGTTTCCAGGCGCTAATAAAGGACATCTTAAAGAGCAGAATGTGGGTGGCCTCCCAAGTGCCTTACTTTTAAGCAGCAAGTTGATTGGTGTACAAGTTTGGAAGTTTACATATAAATATTTATATGTGTATGTACACGTATGTACAGACACATATGTGTATATATGTATTTAAACTTTGGGTCTAGAGTCTTACTCCAAAACTTAGAAGTGAGTCACACAAAGAGGTCTTCATTTTACTATTTAATCAGATGACTTGGGGAGCCTGGGGGTGCGTGAAGGACACGGGGCCGTCATGCAGCACAGAAGTGGGTGATGGGGGAGAGGAGAACA
This sequence comes from Macrotus californicus, assembly GCA_007922815.1. NCBI lineage: Eukaryota > Metazoa > Chordata > Mammalia > Chiroptera > Phyllostomidae > Macrotus > Macrotus californicus. The sequence continues at coordinate 49,735 of VMDR010002883.1, read as the reverse complement.
AGGCCAGTCTGGGTACCGGTGTGGACAGGGACCAAGCAGGCTGCTGCTCCATGAGATGGAGGAGGTTGCTATGGTTTCAGTCGGCACTTTTCCGCCTGCGAGGGCAGGCCCTCCTCCCTGTTGAAGACAAACGCTCTGCGTGTCTGCAGAAGCCCTTCCAGGCAGAGCCAAGGGCGACGCCTGGTTAGCTCTGTGCAACTGAATCTGGAGGCTGGCTGTGTCTGGGCCCCGCCCACCACTCATCCAGCGAGTGTGGGAGCCCTGCACGAGGCGGCCTACAGCTCCCAGTTAAGCCCTGGCAAAGCCCAGGCGGGACTCCATTTCCCTGGGCATCTGGGGCCAGGGGTCCTGGCCCATTTATACCAGGTGGTAGGTATGGTGGGAGGCACATGGCAGGCGTGCTGTGGGCTAGGACCTTTGTGTTGCTGGATGAACTCTGCCCAGTGAGTGCCCAGCTGAGCCTGGACGGTGAGCCGATCGGTCTTTGGAACAAGCCGCTCCGTCAGGGAGGCTGTGGTGTCTGCCCGCCACCTTCTGCGGTGTGAGCACTCCCACTCTGGCCGGGTTCAGGCCATCAGTGCGATGCCGTGGAATCCAGAGCTGGGAGGAGAGGCACACACTTGTCTCTCACAAGCCCACAAGAGTAGCTAGCTCCAGCACACCCTTGCACATGGCCATGAGGTGTGAGCCTAATCACACCCCCAACTCCTGGGAGTCTGTCTCTGCACAGTGTGAGAATGCAGCCTCACGCTGGTGGCTGGGGTGGTGTGCGTTCAGTCCGTTGTAGAAAGAGGTGCACGCCGGTGGCTTTACCACCCCGTTGGGGAGCTCTGGTGGGCTTTGCCCAGTCTCTCGGCCTCTCTGGCGGTTATGGGGCTCTGAGTGGCAGGCTGCAGGAGCCCAGGCATCCACAGCATCGATGCTCATAGAAACCGATCCAGACAACTCCGAATCCGAAGTTGTCTCGGTCCCCAGGGAAGGCAGGGAAACCGCTAACTGAATTGCAGATTGCACTGTGCCCACTGGACAGGCAGGACGGGCTGCCTGTCAGCCAGGTCACACCTCCCTGCCTGTCACCCAGGGTGGCACAGGGAGCGGAGCCTGAACGTCCACCAGAGTGTCGGGCCTCTTCCGTCTTGTGCAGGGCACCGAGACAGAGGTTCTGTCTCCCATTGCTCCCACCCTGGGCCAACCCTTCAATCTTGCTGGAAGAACACAGGGAGCATCAGGGACAGGTGGCCGTCCTGGCAGCCCCTGGCCTTTGGGCTTCATTGTCACCCTGGGGATTGGGAGGGGTAGCCAGGCAAATCCTTTACTATCTAGGAGGTGCACCTGAGCATACAGACCACAACAGACAAGCCCCCTCCCCTCCTTCCATGAGACCCCTCTGGGCTGTGCTAACAAGGCCCCCAGCCCCCAGGCAGGGTGCTTTGGGGTCTGCGGTCTCCCTAGACAGCCAAGCCCGCTCTTCTGGCTGAGAGGGGACAAGCTGGCCAGCACCACAGCTGGGGGTGGCCCCTCTGGCTCTTCAGCTGCCAGGAATTAATGCTTCGTTCCAGGCCTGGGGACCTTCCTAGTTGCAGCTTTTTGCCCTCCTCATCCAGCTCTCAGTGGGGTTTTTACTCACTTAACTTTCAAATTTACACCTCTGGTCTCTCCCTGCACTCCTCTCTGGAGGCGTTGATGGGTGCTTAGCAGCCTTCAGGCCCCAGCCTGACCGGGCTCGCTCCCCTCTGTGTCAGGCCCTGTTCCCGCCTCTGCCCCTGTCCTCGCTCTGCTTGAGGCCAGGCATCATTCCTCCAAGAGCTCCCTTGTTCAGTTCGCAGCTGCAGATCTGGGAGGTGACATTTGTCAGCCACGTCCAAGTCTCGTGGCAGAGCGGCTGCGCTACAGCTCCCTGCAGCACCGAGAGGGAACGCCGGCTTTCATTTTTTCGGTCAGGTCCACCGAAATTTCAATCCCACAGCCCAAAATCCTGAGAGCTGATTTTAATGAATTCAGCAGAAACTTGCACGGCAGCGATAAAATGTAATTGCCTGCAATTTCACGCCCACACCCACGGCGTGGCTGCAGAATTCCAGCTAGCTTGCTGTCTCAGCGCCAGGGAGCCGCCCGCCCCAAGCACCCGGCCTCGCCCGATGCTGGCGTGGGGTGCGGGCTGGGTCTCCACCAGGACCCCAGGGGCAGGCGTGCAGCGCCGCTGCTCTGATTCATCCGGGGGTGAGGGCCCACGCGTCGGACGAGGGCAGGCTGTGAACTGCATTCTTAGGGCCCTTTCCAAAGTTTCTTTCCTCCAGACGTCTCCCAACTTTCTTCTGATCGTTCTGATGCTTGGGCCGCCTGCGCTGGCTCCATCTGTGGTCCCCTCTGAACACCCATGGGTGGGCGGCCAGGGCGGGAGCCAGGGGTCGTGCTACTGCCTCACGAAACACATGCGGAGTTGAGTCCGCTCCTCGGGGCCTCTGCAGGACCAGGAGATGCCGCCCTAGGACACGGTGTTGCCTGTCTTTGTGCGAACTCTGAGCGGAGAATGTTTTTCTATGCTCCTCAAGGGCTGGGAGAAAAACAAATGAAAATTACGTGACACTCACATCTCACCGCCGTAAAGCGTAGGGCACTCCATCGGCTTTGCGTGGTGCACGGCCGCTCTCTGCTGTGGCGCCCACGCGGAGCGGTTACGACAGAGACTGCACGGCCCTTTGCAGCAGATGTCTGCTGGTGGAGTGGAGCAGGGGACCAGGCAGGGAGGCCCCTTGTCTGTCACCACGGACCCCTGGGCTGGTGTCTTGTGCCCAGCACCAGCAAAGAATTGCATTTTGGTGTCCATGAGTGTCCACAAGGTCCTCTGGTGTGAGGCCTGCACCCTCCAGTGGCACTGAAGGCCACTGTGACAGAGCCCCAAGGACAGCAAGGTTTCGGGGGACAGGGGTAGACATGTGACAGCATCCATTATGGCGACGTGGAGGGCCTCCAGCCACGCGCCAAGGGTGCGGGCATACTATTTGCCTTTATCACCATGTCCTGAATGTTCAGCAAAGTAAAAACAGTTTTTGCCCATGAAGTAAAGTGGAAAGTTAACTCCAGGGCTCCTCCAGTTGCAAGCAAATGCAGAGATTAAAACCGAAGGCTGAGCAAATGCAGAAATTAAAACCGAAGGCTGAGCAAATGCAGAGATTAAAACCGAAGGCTGAGCAAATGCAGAGATTAAAACCGAAGCCTGTCCTCACTGGTGTGTTTTCGTCTTAGGCTGAGGCTCACCCCCTGAAAAGCTGGGGCCCTGGCTTAGTCTGCTCTGAAGGTTTCCTGCTGGCCGACGAGAGATGTCCAGTGAGAGGGGAAAAGTCTCTTTCACGTGTGGCTGTTCAAAGAGCACACTTGAGGCTGCTGAGGGACAGATGCCGCGATGGTGTAAAAGTGCGACATGGTTAAGGGCAAGCACTGTATCCGGGGAGTGGGCACTTCAGACAGCACTGTGATAAAGGAAAACAAAAAGCCTAGAAATTTAGAAATCCAAATATCACCATTTCCCCGAGGTGAATTTCACATCACCAATGACAGGGGATGGGATGGTGCGTCCTCGCTGGGTCAGGGGAGGGTCTAGGTCCAGTAGAATTCCATCAGGTACCTGGAGCATGATCAGGTCTATCAGTAAACTCTACGAAAAATACTCCTGACTTCCTTGTTCAAGGAAACCGGCTCTGAATTAAGCTGTTATATAAAATACCCTACCTCTGCCAGTTGGGATCATATAAAAACAAGATAAGGCTGGCTGCCTGGCTGCCTGATTGGTTGACTCTCTGGCTGGCTGGCTGGTTTTTTCATGCCAATGGACTGCTGCTTAGATACAGCAAGAGGATACTCCTTCCGTGATCATTTCCACCAGCGCTGACCCGATGGTGACAGTTGTGCCGCACTCTGCCAGGCTCTGAAGCGGGAGAGGAGGGCAGGTCCAGTGACAGGGAACAGACCTGCCTCTACACCGAGGCGTGTGGCTTTGCCTCTCCACCTCCAGTCTGCTCCCAGCTGCAAGTCTGAACACCCCTGTGTGAGGCTGCTGCAAACACAGGCCTTGCTCTTGGTGGCTGAGAAGTGACAGGTGACAGTGAGGGCCATTGGCAGGAGGGCTGTCATCTGTCCCTTTGCAGTTTGGCCCTTTGGGGCCTGTCGATGAGGGAAAGAAGTCTTGAGCAGACCTCTCCATGCAGAGGTGGGTGTGATGGCAGTGGAGCATCAGGAGATGGTGAAGGTGTCTTCATTGCTCACTTTAAAAACCAGGGAAGCGCAGAGCCAGTAAGTTCAAAGTGCTCAGCAGCTGTCAGCACAGGCACAGGCCTGTGGGAATGCATGTGGCTGCAGACAGCCGGTCGCAGTGTTCCAGAGCATGTTGGCAGGTACTACTTTAAAGACACGTCTGAATAAATTACTAAATAAATTATTTCCCGCTCAAAGCGAGAAATGTCAGTTATGTAGAAGATCTACTTTTCAGAGTGCCGTGTTTCTCAGTAATTCCAGTAATGAGATGATTGCACGTCAGCATCTCTGAAGGCATGTGGCCATCCCTCCCCCCATGTGGCCTGATAGAGGTCATTCAGCATTCATTCACCCAACACCTGCCAGGGGAGGGCAGGAGCTGGCTCTTGGGAATATAAGGTTCACAGCACAGCCTTGGTAGCCCAGCTGTATGTGGGGAAGAAGCGAGATGGACAGGTGGGTGCTGACCAGTGTGAGCACCCATGGGAGAGGCAACATGGAGGATACTGAGGGTCACAGAGTGGGGGGCCCAACCGGGATGGGGGCTCAGAAGGGACCTCCTGAGTATGCTGAGAGGAGTTCTGAGGGACCAGGAGTCGTCATCGGCCAGGATGGGGCAGGTGGGGAGAGCCCCCGACAGGAGAAGCCACAGGTGAGGTGAGAGTGCGCACAGCCAGTCTGGAGACTCCCAGCAACTCTGTAGTGGTGGATGAGATGAGGCACGCCAGATGGGCGAGGATCGGATTACAAGGATGCTTGTACGTCTTGCTTCGGAGTTTGGACTTCATCCTGTCACTGAAGGATTCTGAATGCGGAGGGGAGGGTGTGATAAGGTTCAAGTTTCTGTTTCAGAATGGTACTTCTGGCAATGAGGCCACAGGCAGGAGATGAGTAATAAAGCTGGTAAAGTAATACAAGGCTGAGCCGATGGCAGCCTAGGCTGGGATGTTAGCAATCAGGATGAACAGAAGTGGACTTGAAGTAGGACAGGGAAAGAAGAGAATGACTGGGCAGGCGCATCACCACAGTCCAGGCATAAAGCGGTGGACTCCTGATGCAAGGCCGTGAGAGCAGGGGGCGGTCACAGGGGGTTTGAGACATGATAGACGTGGCCGCCAGCAAGACTCGGCCATCGACGGGAGCAGAGTGGAGGGTGCCTCCAGGCTCCAAGTCCACGCTCATTCCCTGAGAGAGGGCGTCAGGACGGCAGAGGGGTGGAGGCTGTCTTCCCTTTCCAAACGTTCTTTTCTGATGGTGAAAGTCGCACAGGTCTGGCACAGGAAATTTGAAAAGGACCAAAACAGAGAGAGAAGAAAGAGGTTGCTCGTTCATATTCTACAGTCGAGCCGAGGCGTCGGTTGGAACTGCGTGGATTAACGTGAGTCCCGATCGAGAGGTTGAGAGGAAGAAGCAAGTTCTAGCAGGGCAGAAACAGCGTGACACTATTTATAAACACTTGAAGACACACCGCACAGTGTCACACACGGCTAAAGCCAGGACACACTCAGGAGAGCATTTCAGAGGAAGGCGTCCCTGGAGACAGGCGCAGTGGCGGTGCAGTGGGGGGAAGATGTGATCGGGAGCAGACGTTAATTCTCTTGGTAACATGCTTTTCTTAACCTGAGTGGAATTTGTCCTTCGTTATAACTACACGTCTTAAATACATTGTGGCCTTTTAAAAAGTCATCAAGCCCTGGCTGCTGTGGCTGTGGATTGAGCACCAGCCTGCGAACCAAAGGGTCGCCAGTTCAATTCCCAGTCAGGGCACAGGCCTGGGTTACAGGCCAGGTCCCCGGTAGGGGGCACATGAGAGGCAACCACACATTGATATTTCTCTCCCTCTCTAAAAATAAATAACACATTAATTAAAAAGTCATCAAAAACCCGTCACTAAACACCATCACTGTACCACGTGTCTCAGGAACAGCCCTCTTTCCACTCTTACGCAGAGCCCTTACGGAGATGCTCCGGGCCCTGCAGCCCTGCCTGCCCTGGCCTGCACACAGGCTCCTTGTCTGGTCGAAGCTGGGGGCACAGGTGTGTCTGTGACATTCGACACATTGGCGTCTGCGGGATGTCTCCGTGGCCTTTTCGAAGCTCACACAACAGTCTGAAGAAACAAGATGTGTGGGTTGTCACTGCCAGTTACAAGTCCATGACTCCACCCGCTGGGGATGAACTCGAAGACACCTTGCCCCCGAAGGGTTGTTTCCGCCCTGGGGGAGAAGCCGCACTGCCGGGGAGCTGGTCCTCTGGCTCCCTGCACACTGCCAGCGCTGTGCTCAGCTCCGCAGAGTCCCACAGACCGGCTCATCAGTTGAACTTCATTTTCAGCGGCAGGCTGAAATGAAGAAGTAATTTCGATATCGTACATTTATTGAAATTATATCAAAATAAGCAGCGAAGGAAATTTTCTCTTGGCGATATAATTTCAAGGATCATTTCAGGAGTTTGCAGCTAGAAGAGCTCCAGGTGTGCTGACCGCAGGGGGAGACAGCCATGCTCTGCCGATCGTGACAGAAGGCGGGGCCCCTGCACTTCCCTCTGCTGAGCGCGTCCCCTCCTCCCTACCCTGCTTCTCACCTCTCAGTGCCTCTTCAGTGCCCGCCGCTGGCATTCCGTGTTCTTCCACGTCACACACCAGGCATCATTTCTTCAGCTGACAGAGCACCCCAGTAACTACCACGGGGCCCAGCTCTCAGCCAGTGGTGCTCTGGGCCCACGCATTGGCATGGCCGGACTCCATGCCAGGCATCTGGCTGGTTTGGGGCGTATGCACAGACTCATTTATGATCTGATGCGGGCTGAGGCGGGGCCTTCACCAGTGTTGGTGAACACAGGGGCAGCGCACTTCCCTGGCTCACAGGCATCACTCAAACTGCCGTGACCCCCCCGGGGTTTTATGGCAGGTGAAAAGGTGCAGTCGGCTTGGGCGCAGGCAGACTGGCATCTCTGTGGAATGTCATGGGTTCTGAGAGTGAGCTATTTTGAAGTGAGGTGACTGTCCCCAGAGAGGGGCACTGCCGTCTGCCTCCTTCCGTGGCCATCCCCACGGGATGCCGGCTTCGTGGGCGTTGAACCAGGTGTGAACTGAAGAGTTCGATCCAGTGAGTTTCAACCAAGGGCGCTGAGAGGCATGAGATCACGTGGTCTCTTCCAGTTCCTTTTCTCTGTGGAAGCGGGTGCTGGAGACTTCTGTATTTCGTTTTATTTGCCTCTCCCCCTCCCCCTCCCCCCTCCGCCCCCACCTGTCCTCCCCAAAGCCCAGTCCGTTCATCCTGTAAACGTTTAAGGTTTACCCAAGGTCCACTGTGAATTACTGAGAAAGGAAATGCTGATGAGCCAGGTGCTCACCACCTGCTCCCCTGGCTGACTTTCCTGGTTTTCAAGGTCGAGTCCCACTGGTAATGTGCACACCTTGGGAGCCACTGCTGCCTTTGCATGGACCGTACTCAGGTTGTCTTCCCCGAAAAGAGGGGAGATTCAGGGGAGATTTTCCGGTATTTTCAAAGCCTCCCCAGGAAGGCCAGTGCGGGGAGAAGGACAGCCAGCGGCCCCCGGGGTTCTGCCTTTGCAGGTTCTTTGCAGCATCTGATAATCAGGGGCCCTCCCTCCTCTTGTCTCGCTGGGCCCTTGATGCTGGCTTGATTGTGCCCTTGTGTTGCTGAATGCCTCCCCTCACCGTAATCAGCAGGGGTGCTCATTTGAAACAAAGGTGTCTTTGACTTTCATACATATTTTCTGAGACAAAAGGAAGAACAGAAGTAGTTGAAAAGCTCCGAGGTTAAATTTAAAAGGTATTGTATCGCGCCTGTAGTGTTTCCAGAGAAACCTAGGTGCGGGGGCTGGGCGGGGAGAAAAATCTGTCGTTGTGGTATTGAAATGAACACTAACGTGTCACTAAGTTTTCTGAGGGATTACTGTGGATCTTGCTTGTGCTTACTGGATTTTTATTTTGTTCAGTGGGATCTGACATATTTGCAGCAGAGCACACAGATGCTAGGTGTGCAGCTTTCTGTGTTTTTACACACGTGTGCACGTCCGTGACCGCCGCCCAGATCGAGGTAGAGCGTGCCCGACAGGTCAGAGCTGCCTCCTGGTCTCTCTGTACCTAGAGGAATGTAGAAGTGCATTCTCCCCGGTGCACACTCAAGGTAGGTGTAGAGTTTGCTTTAGCTTCGTGGATAAGGCCCGGCAGGGCTGCACCGGTGGGCCCCACACTAGCGATGTGTGAACGAGGGTGGCGTTCTCCGCATTCTCCCTGAAACTCGCCAGACACTTCAAGTTCAGCCTTCGGCGGCGTTCTCCTGATTTCCTGGTCCTGATGATAGATGGTGTTGCGCACGTTCTCGTGGGCTCCTTGGATTCTGGGTGTCCTCTTCCGTGAAGCGCCTTTTCAACCCCTTCGCCCACTTGCTAAAATCGTGTTTTCTGCCTTCTTATTAATTTGTAAGAGTTCTTTCTATATTGAGGACAAAGGTATATGCATTGTAGATATCTCTTCTTTGTCTGTGACTTGATTTTTCATTCTTTTAATGGTATCTTTTGATCAAAATATGTTAATGCTCTTTCTGAAGTCCAGTTTATCCATCTTTTCTTTTATAATCAGAGCTTTTTGTACGCTTTTAAAGAAAACGTTGCCTGCCCCCAAGTCATGAAGATATTCTCCTGTTTTCTTCTTGAAGTTTTCTAGTTTGACCTTTCCTAGTTAGGTGCATGATTTATCTGATATTGATTCGTTCCTGGGGTGAAGCAGCAGTCAAGGTTTTTGTTTTGTTTTTTCCTAAACTGAGGTGCATTCGGCCAGAAGCATTTACTGGAAATACTTTCTTTCCCCTGCTGCCCTGCAGTGGTGTGCTGGTGTCTCACGTGTTGCCTATAAATGTCACAGTGACCCCCAAATACATACATGGCCCTGTCCCTGCCATGCGTGTGAGGAAACTGAGGCTCAGAGAGTGGAATCACTCCCCGCCCACACAGTGAGAGCTCGGGGTCTAGGCCTGCACCCTCTGCCTTTGTAGAGACAGCTGCTCCTGCGTTTCCTGTCACACTGGGCACGCACTGTGGCCACGAGACAAGGGGATGCCACATAATCAGGTTACAGGACGGGCGATATCACGTCGTGTCTCAAGCGAGTGTCTGTTACAGTCAGTGTCTCCTGGAAGGACCCAGGCCAGCCTCAAGTCATGAATGAGCAGAATGTTAGTTTTAGACTTTTTGGAGATTTTTCTGAGATTCTTTATCACAAATGGGTGTTGAACTTTGCCAAATGCTTTCTCTCCATTGATGGGATCATGTGACTTTCTTAGCCTGTGAACATGGTGGATAGTCCGCTGAGTTTTGAACATGGATTGCCACCTGGGAAAGGACAGGCGTCAGAGGGACTGTCCCAGGCCATGGGCTGTGCGATCACACGCTCACCCCATGTCAGGAGAATCAGTTCTGATCTAGCTCTGCCTGGTGGCTGTGCAGTTTCTTTACCCCCAATTCCATCATTCTCCATATTCATTTAAGATAATCTCTCTATCAAAGAGCCACAAGAGGAGGTGCCAGTGTTACCCATTGTGTTGACTCTCCCAGTGGGGGGGGGATGAAACTCTCACATGGTGTGCTCAGTGAGGAATGTGTCTTCTGATTGACTTTTGTCCAGTGAGCAGTGTGTGAAGCACTGTGCAGCCACGGGCCATTTCAAATGATGACCCCTCAGCAGAGGGTGTGGGGTGGAGCCGGGGATGTGGCCACAGCTGGAGGCAGGTGATTGACAGCTTGGGGATGGGAAATGACTCACATCCCCAAATGGGCTTCACCAGACCTGAAGAATATGGGTGTTTTTCCTCCGACATCCTCAGCCCTGGTCCGTGAGCACCTTTGGATGTACAGTTTCAAAACTCCAAAGTCAAGCGTGTTTCTTAGAAGTCACCAACCGGGGTGCTTGGGCCTGGTGCGTCCCACGAAGCATTTGGTTGGACCCCAATGAGGTTTTGTTGTTTACTTTGAATTAGTTGACAATATTTTAAAAATGTGGAAGATTTCAAATAAATATCAGTCATAGAGTTCATTTAGGAGGTCTGGCACCCAGGCCTGTGCTTCCGTCCACTGAACGGAGAGGTGCCCACCCTCCTGTGGGGGGGGTGAGGTACAGTGGGCTCTCCACGTGCCCCTCCCCCTTCCAGTCTGCTTTCTGCTTCCACAGCACCTGCAGGCTTCTGTCACCATGGCATCTGGGACCCTGGCAGACAGCTGAGGGGAGATGACAGCCCTGAGTCCTAGCACACTGTCCTTTAGGGAAGGTCAAATAGACATCAGCTGTCGGAGTGTTCTCAATACTTTTATTTGAAAGGGGATTTTCTTGAAAGTAATGGCGCTGCTAATGAAAATTGATTTTTCTTTCCAACAGTTTATTTTCCAGAGAACAAACACAGGAGACTTAAACGTTGTGCTAATGGCAGGTGGCATGGGCGCGGAGAGATGGAGCGTGTCACCTCCAGGGAGAGCACGTCAGCTCTGCCAGAGCTGCAGCCTGAGCAAGGAAGTGGGGGTGGGGTGAGAGGTGGCTGCCCTGTGGACTTCGAGCTGGGGCAGGGGGTAGGGGGGACCTCCTGTGAGGTCGGCCTCTCTCCCGCGCTGTGCCGGTGCCCACAGCTGCCACAGCCCTCGTCACGTGGGGTTATGCAACATCGTCCATGAGTGACCCACATCCCCTCCCAGGATGTCAGCCCCGAGAGTGCCTGATAATATCCCACGTTCGCTGCCCATTGAAGACGTCCCTGGGGCAGCGTGGACGCTTTATCAGGATGAACTCATCGCGCCTTCCTCTTGGGGACCCTGTGAGCAGGTGTGTGCAGCACCCCAACTCCTGGGGGAGAGAACCATGGAGCAGGGAGGGATACCTGAGAATTCATCAACACGCAGGCCGACGACGTGCACCTCTTGGCAGGTGTGTTGAAGTGTGTCTGGGGGTGTCGCACGTGCATGATGGGATGTTTATTACAACCACGTTATGGAACGACATGATGTACATTATAATGAGGATGATGTAATTTTCCGTCTTTATTGCTGTACAGTGTGTTTACATACATCACACACTTGTAATTTATGGGCTATTTAAGGGATGTTCAAGGGCAGTTAGAGAGCAAATGGCCCTTCAGGTCCTTCTTCCACGCTCTCAAAACTAACAACTCCCATTTGCCAGATTTTTATTTTTATTTTATTTCATTTTTTCTAAACCAACAAAGCGCCAGTGAGCACGCACATCTGTCCGTCTCGGAGCACACGTAGAACGGAGCCCTGTGAGTGAAACCGATGTGTCACAAGTACTTGCATTTTAACTTCGGGGATGAGTGCCCGTCCCAGGTGCTGTGCCTGCATTTGAGCCAGTAGTGTGGCCAGGACTCACTTTCACTTTCCCACCCCCTGACTCAGGTTTTGTAGGGGTGCACACACACCAAACCGAGGGAAAGATTAGTGTGTCCTTGCCACTTTTAAAAGAGATGAAACTCACACGCCACAAAACCCAGCCATGGGGAAGCCCACAGTTCAGTGTCGGGCCGCACACTCGGCGTTGTGCAGCCCTCACTGCATCCAGTTCCACAGCATTTTCGCGCCCCCCCCCCCCCCTCTGGCCCCACAAAACAAATCCCTGTTCCCTAGGCAGTCACTTCCTAGTCTCCCCTCCCCCCACTCCCAGCAACCACTAACCAGTTTCTCTTCAGTGGATTTACCAAAATAGGTGGATTCACCTCTTGTGGACATTTCATGGGAAGGGGATCACGCAGAAATGGCCTTTGTGTCTGGCTTCTTTTACCGAGCCGAATGTTCTGAGAACGTCGAGGCAGGTGTCAGCACCTCCGGCCTTTCTGTGGCTACGTGTTAGCCCCTTGTGTCGATAGGCCGGGGTTCGTCCACCCGTCATCACCGATGGACATTTGGGTGATTTTCACCTTTTGGCTTTTGCTCGTAGCTCTGATGTGAACAGTTGTGTGCAGGCCTTTGTCCGAGTACTGTTTTCAGTTCTCCTTGATGTGCGTATGAGATGATGTGGTCACATGGCAGGTGACTCCATGTCTAGCTCTCCGAGGAACCACCGGGTCGTTTTCCGAGGCAGCTGCACCATTTTGCATTCCCACCAGCGCCGTGTGAGAGCTGCCGCTTCCCCAAGTCTTAGCCACCACTTACTATTTTGTTTTTCGTTTGTTTTGCTTTCGATTTAATTAGGATCATCCTGGTGGGTAGGAGGCGTTATCTCGTTGTGGTTTTGATTTGCATTTCTTCAGCGACTGATGATGCTGAGCATCTTTCCGTGTGCTTGTTGGCAGCTTGTGCGGCATCTGGGGGAAATGTCCACTCAAGTCCTTTGCCCACTTTTAAATTGGGTCGCTGTCTTTTTGTTGAGTTATAAGAGTTCTTTACGTATTCTGGATTTTAGATCCTTATCAGAGATACGATTCACAAATATTTTCTCCCACTCTGTAGGATGTCTTTTCACTCTCTCAATAATATCCTTTGATGTGCAAGGTATTGTTTTAACTTATTTTATTTAAACATTGTTTTTTAATTTATATTTTCCTAATTGCTAAAGAGCTCCAGCATCTTTTAATGTATATGATCCCATTGCATTCATTTTTCTGTGAAACCCATGTTTGAATCACTTACTCACTTTTCTATTTTTTTTTTAATTAACATAATGATGAGCTACTTTTATAGACCAGGCACTAATCCTCAGTGTTTTCTTCTGGGTTGTCGCTTGTCTTCTAATTTGATGACTTGACGTGTAACCACATTTGTCACATAGGTCACTCGTTATTTTATAGTCCAGTTGTTAATCTTGTCTGGTCTCTGGGTGCTCTGTCTTCTTTAAGAAGACTTTCAGTATTATAAAAAATAGCCTATTATCTTTTAATTTCACTTCTTTATGTTTATACCTTCAATTCATTTTCAGCTTAGTTTTGTGTGGCTTTAAATGTGGACCATAACATTATTTTATCCTCAAACGAATCACCAGTTTTGTGTGCTGTTCTGTTCCCTTCGATTTGAAGTGCCCCTTCATCGTCCCAATTGTGCAAGGGTCTCCTGCCCTCCGTTTTATCCCACGGGCCTACCCCTCCTCTGCTCTCGTGAGACCACACGTCTTAACTGAACAGAGCACGTTTGGTGGCGGAGCAGTTTCCCTCCGTGGCACGTGATCAAGACTGTCCTCAGTAGTCTCTTCCACATATGTGGCTCCGATTGTCAATTTTTTATTTTGTTTTCTATGCTCAGTTTTTATTAAATATGGAATTTGTCAATTAATTGGGCAGAAGTGACTTTGCAACGCCAGTGTTTTTCATCCGGAAGCGTGGCACGCCTCCCCACACACTCAGCTTCTATTTCCCGCAGTCTGACGTTACAGTTTTCTGTACGTAGATCTAGGCTGGTCCGTGCGAGATGTGCTCCTGAGTGTGTTCCGTTGTTAGCTTCGTTCTTCTGACACTTTCTAACTGTTTGATGCTGCTCTTTGTGAAAGCGACTGGTCCTTCGTGGGCGCTTTTGACTGCGGTGAAGGAGCCCTCCCTGTAGTCCTAGCGGTTTCCAGCTTACATCCTCGCCCTGAGGTTGGAGGCAGGCACGGTCCTGTCACCTGGAGCAGTGGGGGTTTTGTCTCTCCCACCCCGATGTCCCGCCTCATGCCGCTGGGTCACACTCTGCTGGCCGCACACACCCATGGTCTCGGGAAGGCTCGCTTTGCTCCCCGCTTCTAGGGCGGCACCGTTCGGCATTTTCTGTTTGTCACAAGAAATTTGTTATTTACATGAAATTTCAAAAAAATTCAGAAATCATGTAACTTGTTTAATTAGTATACACTGGAAAAATTTAACTTGCAGTCTCTTCCAAATATACTGGTCTTCGAAGTTTTGCCCATTTTTATGAAATCACAAAATAAGCATCATACTTCTTTTGCTTCATGAGACATTTCCCTGCATCGGATTTTGTTGGGGGTGATTTCATTTACACCGTATTTATGGAATGAATTCATCTCCACAGTGGTTTGGCTGAAGGTCTGCGTGAATAGAAGAGTCACTGAAGGCAATAATCCATCCGATCTCGCCTATTAATACCGTCACAGACGGAGGGGCTTCCTTGGTGTGGCACCCTCCACCCCCACCGTCAAGTGGCGCTGCAGGGACCACCCACCCAGCTCTGCTGTTTCCCAGCTGGGGTGACCTTGCGTGCGGTGTGAGCTCACCTTCGCCTGCCCACGATAATCTGGGCCCCCCTGTTGCAGAACGAAGCCCTGCGTGGGGTTTTGATTCCCGTCAGTTTTGCTTCTCCTGCTAAAGGCTCTAATGCAGACTACGGGGGCCTTGCTCGCTGTTCCAAACGGCGGGGAAAGCACTTCCGAAATGCCTGCTGCGCCAGCAGGGTGCAGTTGTTCCCCCCCACCGCCGCCTTTCCCCCCACATATGCCTTGCTCAGCTCCGAGAGAGGCTGCAGGCTCTTTCTCCCCGTGGCCCTAGAGACACGAGGTTTAATAAACTTCAAAGCTGACTTTGCTCCGGGCTCAGCTTTCTGCAGCAGAGGTGCAGCCCATGGCTTCAGCTCAGATGGCCCCGTGCCTGCCGTCCACGTGTTACAGAGTTCGGGGGCCTCGGCCGCTCAGGTGCCCCGGCCCCGGTTAGCGGTTAGCATCGCTGCTGTGATTTTGGAGGAGACACACACTGGAAGCCAGGAAGGTGCATCTAGAAGACGCTGGAATGCCGGGGGGTCAAGAGTGTAGGCTTCGGGCACTCCAGCTCCTTTATTTGGGAGCTGGGGTGTCGGACGGTGGCTTCACTTGCCTAAGCCACAGCCTCCCTGTGAGTTTGCTGCGGTTGGTCACACCTGTGACGACTGGGGAACTCAATGAGAAGGGAGGTGACCCACCTCTAACAGTGGACGCACGCGGATGAGCTGTAATGCAAATGAGTCCATGCTTCCCCCCAGGGCCTGGGGTTTGCTGGCAATCTTTGGGGTTCCTTGGCTTGTAGAAGCATCCGCCATCTCTGCCTTCAGGTTCGAATGGCGCTCTCCCTTTGTGGGTGCCTGTGTCCACGTGTCCCCGTTTTATAAGAATACCCTACCCTACTGATCTCATTTTAATTTGATGGCCTCTGTAAAGGACTGTCTCCTAATGAGGTCACATTCTGAGGGACAGGGGGTTAGGGCTGCAAGCGAGGAATTTGGGGGTGGAGGGACACCATTCAACCCATGCCAACCTTCTATAAATGTTGCCTGTTTCAAAGTTTTCAATAATAGATCAAAACCTGGAGAATTAGCTCCAGATGAAAGAGACAGCAGTTTCTCCGCCGGGCCATACGATTTCTTGAGCATCCATAGAACTCTGTAGAGAGAAAAGATTAAATTTCTGCTGTGCTTACTTGGCGTGTTGGAAGTTCAAGGAGAGCTGTGCTTCACGCAGAGTGTGGGGCTCGCTGCTGTTCCTGCTGGTCCCCTAATGAGGGTGTTCTGAGGGGAAGGCTGGGCAGAGTCAGGCAGAGACAGAGGACAGCGTCTGTGGCCTGCGTAAGGTGGCCACGTGCACTCCACATTTATCTCTAATGGGGAGATTCAAGACAGATTAAAGGAATATGGAGAAACCATTTTCTGTCCTCTGTCTACACACAATCAAAATCCTTGCTGCTGTGGGTTTTAAATTGTAAATACTTTTCTCACTGCATACTTCCTTTACCCCCAGGAATTTCTCAGAAGCCGGGAGTCACAGGCCCTTGAGCACAACGTGATATTTTACAGTCTTACAGCAGGAACCTGTTACGAATACAGTGATATATTCGGGGATCTCTTTCAGTTTCCTGGGACTGGAGAGAAAATAAGTATCTTTTTGCAGGAGCGTGATCTCAGGCTCTATGAGCACGCTACCCAGGCTTTGGCTCCTTCCCAGCAAAGTGGCCATGGCCTGTGTTTGTTCCTGGAGGAAGGGAGGTGCTCACGGAGGTGACCGTGACTTCCACAGAGACTCGCCACAGGAAACAGGCGCGGGCAGACCCAGCCAAGGCACTGAAAGTTGGCACTGTGTCCTCAGGCTGTGGGGACCTGGTGGTCAGAAGCCTACCCAGAGTTTCCAGGTCCACTCGCTGCTCCCGTTTCTGTCCACTGGCTGAATTAAAATGGCAGCAACAGGCGAACTTGGAGTGTGTTCAAGGCACTTGACCCTCTTAGTAGAAAGATGAGGGTGGTGTGGGCTGGTGGCATTGTCGCCTTTTCTTCCCTTGGGAGTGGCAGAGATGCAGGACAGCTGTCCCCCAGACATCCAGAGAGAGCTGGGTGTGCACCTTGGACCTTGGTTTATGACACTAATGTTGCTCCCGTGGAAGGAGGGGACCGAGCACCCCCTGACACACAATAGCCTCAGTGCAGCAGGACACCTTCCAGCCAGATCTCAGAGACTGTGAGGTTTGGGGAAAACGAAGGCAGACTTTCAACTGTAAGAGCGGGCCGGGGTCGGGGGCAGAAGGGCAGATGGGACGCCGAAGAATGAAATGGCAGAGAGGAGCCCCCAGAAACTCTGAAGGGACAAGACCAGAGCAGTAGTTTGGGCACCAGAGGCAGGAGTTCTGAGGCGCACACTGGAGGCACAGACTCTGGGCAGGCAGGTAGCCCCAAAATCTCCGGGGGATGGGGGGCTCAGTGCAATGGGACACACACCCTGGGTGTGTGCTGTGGATGGTTCTTTGGGGAAGCTGACGACGTCGGGCAGGAAGGGAATGCCCCAGTGCGGGGGCGACCTCGTGGCTGAAGCTTCAGTGGAGGAAAGGGGAGGGGGCAAGGTGGATGCCACCTCTCATAGGGGATCTATGCATCCCCCTCCTGCCCCCAGTCTATGCAGACACACCTGGGGGACTCTGGTCCAGTCTGGATCCAGCTCTCACAGCATCCTGACCCCAAGGAACGGTGCCACGTGGACACCCCTGGAGGGCCTGCACTTGTCATTCAGCCCGGTTCACATTTAATTAGCTCTTGGGCTTCACGGTGGCAGCCATGTCTTAGCTTCTGCGGCGTGCCGCACCCAGTGCTGGGAGCTCTCCCTGCAGGAAGTCGTGGGCCAAGTGGGTGTGGGCTGCCCGCTGGCGCACAGCTTGGACACGGGCTCTGAGGGGCTACCTTGGCCAAAGTCAGTGTCAGGTCCTCCAGCGCCCAAGTTCATTCCTCATTGCTTCCCCCCCCCACCCCCCCCACCCCACCCCCACCCCCCGTACCGGGTCAGGCAGTGAGGAGGTAAAGCCTGGGGGTGGGGGCAACGGCCGACCTCAATACAGACAGGAGAGTGTGCTGGAAACAACACTGGTTTGGTTCTTCCAGGCAAAGGCCCACAGAGGGGAACGGTAGGAGCTGAGCCATAAGTGGTATGACGGACGGGCCCTGTGAATACTACCCACGAAGCTGAGCTTGAACCCGGAAGTGCATGGCTGTGAGCCCCACTGTGCTTACGTGGGGCTGAGCCACGTAGTAGCAGGCTGTTTTTTAAAGAAAATGTTTTTTCCTTGCTCACTCTGCATCTGAGTCTTGACCCCACTTACTGGGGGTCCATCCAAGGTGACCCCACTTTGATCAAGCCCAGGAAAGCCTCCAGTCCAAAACTCAGCAAAAGAGGGCTGTCTCCCCTGAGTTCCTGGGGCCAAGCAAGTGCCAAGGGATGGGACCAAGATGAAATTGTGATGGCAGCCACTGGGACAGGGACCTCAGAGCCAGCCTCTGTGTCCTCTCAGAAGGTGGCATTTGCAAAGAGGCAGCTCACCTACTGAGCACCAGGACCACCCAAGGATCGGGAAGTCACCCGCTGCAGACAGACAAAGCCATGGCTGGGATGGATGAGCAGGAAGGCAACCCCACGCAGCCTGGGCAGCCTGCAGGCTCCGGGCACAAAGGGGGAGGTTGGCCCAGCTCCAGCCCGACTTCTGAGCTCAGAGTTTGATGTCCTGGATGCGGGGTGAACTGCCCGTGTTTCGCTGGCAACCAGGCTCTTTCCACCCTAAAGAGGGTAGCTGAGTATTTGGTAATTCCTCTTGATGTTGGGTTGTCTGTCTTTTCATTAGGTAGTTGTAGCGTTCCTTACATACCTTAAATGTATTTGCAAATGTTGTATACCAGGCTGCGCTTGCCCTTTCGTTTTTCTAAACAACTTATCCTCATGAGCAGACATTTTTAACCGGGATGATGTCTGATTCATCTTTTTTTTCCTTTATGGTTATTACTTGCTGCTTAAGGAGTAGGCAGACTTTGCCTACTCCTAATTCACAAAGTTATTCTGCAGTGTTTTCTTCTAAAAGTGTTATATTTTTAATTTCAGGTTTAGATCTGTGATTTGTCCCAAACGAGTTTTTGTGAATTGTGTCACCTGGTGCCCCCCCCCCCCGCTTACTGCTGAGTATCCAGTTGTTCAGCCCAGGTCCTGGGACAGACCCTCCCAGCTCAGGACAAACCAATCCTGTTTGCTAGTGCTGCATTCCACCTGCGAACCTCTCGTTAAGGATGCTCATGTCTGTGTTAGGGTTTCTCAGCCTCAGCGCAGTCGGCAGTCAGGTGGTTCTCCGTGGAAGGCTGTGCTGGGCGTCACAGACAGGCGGATGCCTCTCAGCATCCTGGACCTCCACCGGTAGCTGCCAGTGGTGCCCCCTCCCCCACACCAAGTCGAGACAACCCAGCGTCTCTGCACACTGCCACATGTCCCCAGCTGGCCCAGATCACCCCAGGTCGAGAAGTATGGGTCTGTGGTCATGAGCGATACTGATCTGTAGTTTTCCTCCTTTCTTCCTTGGTTCTTCTCACGTCACGTCTCGTTCCGCGCTCGCCTTTGCTGGCTGCCGCTTCTCTCTCAAGAGTTTTGTAGTCTTGGTGTTACTTCTTCCCTAAATTTTTGATAGAATTTATCTTTCCCAGATATGCCTGCGGGCTGCCTGGAAGGTTTGGTTTTCTTCCAAATGGATGGTTTTGTTCTGTTCCAGACTCGTACGCCCGTGTCCCCCAGGAAACCACCTGGGCCTGGAGGTTTTTGTGCGAGAAGGTTCTGATGATGAGTTCATTCCTTGAGTAGCAATCGGACACGAGGTTTTCTCTTTCATCTTACGTCGATTTTGTGTTTCTAAAGCAACAGGATTTTTTTCTATGTTGTTGCATTTATTTGCGTAAAATTTATATTTCCTTATTTATCTTTTTTGTGCTTGTGAGCTGTGTGGAGGCAACACCACTTTCATTCCCAATAATGTCTGTCTGTGCATGTTTTCAACTTAACGATTTTATCGACTGCACCCCACCCCACCCCTGCAACCTGCTTAGAGCGGTCGGTATTTCTGCTGCAGACTGCCGCTGCTAAGCAGACCAGCGTTCCTCGCTGCCCTGCGGCCTTATGTGCCCAAGTGGGTCTTGCTCCTCGTCTGCAGCTCAGCTCCTGAGGCCAGCAGTTTTTGTCTCCACTCAAGTCCATGTCCAGCCCCGCCCAGTCCTGCTGGCCCTGCTTTTCAAGCGGCAGAAGCCAGCTCTCCTGCTCTTTCTTCCCAGGCACTTTCTCATTTGCTTCTTTATCTCAGTCCGTTTCACTTATCCGTTCTTAGGCTCCAACCCGTGTCAGATCCGAGGCTACACTCCTCTTTGCCCTGACACCTGGATGTGCTGCTCGCTCCTCTTACCGCCTCCCCGGCACCCGGTGGTCCTTAGGCGCCTCCCCTGCTGTGTCTGTGCACAGACCAGGCTGGGGAGCTGTAATTACTGAAGCTCCTGCTTCATCTCCCTCTCTAAAGGTCAAGTTCATTAGTGAAACTTCTTTTATCTTGTCATTCTAGTTTCTGGTTTCTGATGTGCTGTGCTTATTCTACAATCAAGAGTAAAACTGTTGAATTATAATAACTAGCCCCATGAACTTTTGCTGGAATGGGAAGCTGTGTGCCAGCTCCGTGAGGGCAGAGATTTTCTGTTTATTTTGCTCATTGCTGTGACTTTGGTGTCTAGCCCACGCCCAGCCCATGGCTGGTGCTATAAAAATGTGTGCTGGTTAAATTTAAAAAAAGATGTTGTTGGGTGCTTCCTATATGCCAGGCCACAAGCTGAAGGTTTTCTGTGTATCTTCTCTTGTAACTTTCACAACCTCCCCGAAACAGCATGGCCGTTTCTTACAGACGGGGAAACTGAGGCAGAGAGAAGGTGAGTGACTTGTCAAAGTCACAACCTTTATGAGGGGTCCAGCTAGATTCAAGTCCATGTGTGGACACCAAAGAACATTCTCTTAGCCTCTGCCACAGGCACGCCACTGTGGTTGAAGGAAGGTACACAGACACGAGATGCTGCCTCACCGTAGTCTGAGCATCCTCGCTGTTTCTTTCATTCCTGGAGGTAGGGCACAGGGGGCATTATCAAGCTGATGTTTTCCTAGAGCTCTTATAAAATGACAAATAACCCAATTTTAAAATGAGTAGAAGATCTGGATAGACGTTTCTCCAAAGAAGATACGCAAATGGCCAATGAGCGCATGAAAAGATGCATGACATCGTAAGTCTTCAGGGAAGTGCAGGTCAGAGGAGCATTGAGATGCTGTGTTGTCCCCACCAGGAGGCCGTAATGAAATACCTGGGCAGCGTCAGGTGAGGATGGGGACCCCCATACGCTGTTGGGCACGGAAAACGGTGCGGCTGTGTTGGAAAGCAGTCTGGCAGTTCCTCAGAGAGCAGAGTCGTCAAATGACCCAGCAGTCTCTGTCCTAGGTATGTCCCCAGGAGAAGGAAAACCTGTGTCTGATAAAACCCTGTGCACCAACGTTTACAGTAGCATTGTGCCCTAGAGCCAAAGGGTGCACACAACCCAGGTGCCCACCAGCGGATGAATGGGTGCACTCTCTGTGGTCTGCCCACACGACATGAATGTGCACACACAGTGATGTCATCTGCCGTGGAAAGAAATGGAATTCTGACACACGCTGCAACACGGATGGACCCTGAAGGAGTCATGCTCGCATAAAAGCCCGCACGTTGTCTGGTTGTGTTTATGTGAAATGCCCCGAATGGGCAAATCCAGGACGCACCTATTAGTGGTTTCCGGGGCCAGGGGCAGGAGGGGGGGATGGAGTCTCGGGTATAGGCTTCTCGTGGGTGTGATGACACGTTCTGGAATTAGAGACTGGTGAAGGTAGCACAACTTTGTGAATGTACAGAACCTATTGAATTATATACTTTAAAAGGTAAACTTTATGGTAAAGGAATTATATCTAATAAAGCTGTTATTTTAAAAAATCAATTGCAGAGAGAGAGCAGCTCAGCCCAGCTAGGTGGGGTGTGGTTAGAAGATAACCCGATTGAGCACCCGGAGATCTGGGATCTTGGTGATGTGACTGAGCCAGCCTGACTCTGCCACACCTAGCCGCGAGCCCCTGGGGCGAGCCCTGCCCCCTCTGAGCCTCTGTTTCCTCTTTTCGTTTGGTGGCAGGTGTGGGTGGATATTTAAGGCAGCCCTGGATGCTTGAGCGCTTGCACATACAGGAGACAGTCTCCCTGGCTCTGCCTAGGTTCAGGGCCTGCGATGGCAGGAGGGCCAGGTAGGGGCCCTGGAGCGCCAGGACCTTGCTCCGTTAAGTAACAAAAACAACAAAACAACTCAAACAAGAAACGCAGCAGGAGAGAAGAGCAGCCTGTGCTAACGGCCTGGAAAGGCCAGTTTGTTCTCTAAGAAGCAACCAGGGCCTCGGCAGAGTGAGCGCCCAAGCCCAGCTGGGTTTCCCCTTGAGCGCTGGGCTCTCCGATCTGGTCTGGTCACAGCGGCCCGCGAGTCACGTTGCTCCTCATGAGGAGAGGAAATTCGTGCTGACATCTTATGAAAATATTTGCATGGCTTGTTTGTACAACGAGCCCCGTGCTGACAGCTTCTCTTGGTCTCACTGGAGCGTGTGGCTTTACAGCAGGCCGGACGGGGCTCTGCAGACACCCGCGTTCCCTTCCGCGTGTTGGTGGTTATCTAGCCCTGGGTGGAGAGCAAACAATCCGTCCTCTCTCGTCCTGCAGGAAGCTGCCCAGGCCCTGAGTCTGGCGAGTGGCATCACGTGGCAGCCTGGGTCCTAATCAGAGGGGACCCTGGGGGTCGCTTTCTGGTCACCGTTGCTGATAGTAGGGGCTCACAAAGGTCACGTCTGAAATCAAACCACTCCATGATTTTCAGTTCAAGGGAACCAAGATTCTGGGTCCGTGCATTTGATGTAAGAGTGCGTAATGCTGCGGACACAGCCACGCCCCACTTTGGGAAAGACGCAGCCAGATGTGGAGGTCGCCACCTTGCACGCAGATCCCGTCCTGTGTTCCCAGCGCCTCACCGTCCAGCTGTCACAGGAGCAGCCTGAGCGCAGAGCTGGAGATGTCCTGAGGCTGTGCCGGCCCGACACTCCAAGTCAACAGCCGGGGAGGCTGAGCCCCAGAGATGGGCTGACCTGCTCCAGCTCACAGCCGAGTGGGCAGGATCGGAGCCCGTGTCCTTTGCTGCGTGTCTCGTCTCTTCTACCGTACTGTGCTGCGTCCCTTTAGGCCTGAAAGAAAGCCATTTTCGTTCCACCTCTGTCACCGCCTGCGTGCTGCCCAGGCCCAGGCCCAGGCCCTCCGCTTGGCGAGCTCTAGTTCCTGCCACCGAGGCCCGGGCTGCTCCCCGCCCAGGGAGTGTTTCTCTCACCAGGGAGGCATGTGTTCTTTGCTCATTGAAGCCCACCGTGGAGGTGTTGGGGTTACGTGGCAGAGGCCACCTGTGCGTAACTGCTGACCTCTGTCAAGGACAGAAAACCAGAACCACTTGCTCCCTCGACGCCGTGCATGTGGGTAACCTTTTAAAGATGACTTTTAAAAGTTTACTAAAATTACCCATGTGTCTCTCTCTCTGCCTGACCTACCTCTCTCAAAAAGGACTCTCGAGTTTGCTAAGAAAACACTAGATAAGACCAAGATCAGACCACAGGGTGAAGGGCCCAGAATTCAGAGCAGGGACTCAGAGATCTCTGCACGGCCACATTCACGGCAGCCAGTGTCCGTCACTGGGTGAATGGAGGCACAGCGTGTGGTCTGTGCCCAGTAGAATATCATTCTGGACGCTCAGTTTCCAGGCATTTCAGAAATCAGCAAGGGCCCAAGTGGCTACAAAAGTAGTGGACAGGCTTTTAAAGCATCTCCGTTACACACTATAATTTCCTGGGAGAGATGAAAATTATATGCAAAACGGTGGCTAATAATACATTGCCTATTTCCAAGGCCCTTTGTGTGATGGGCCTTGTGCGACACCCTCAAAAACCTGCATCAGCCTCGTTTCACAGTCCCAGCCTGTTGGGGCACCTCTGACCGAGGCGCAAACAGGGGCTCCTTCAAGGTCGGAGCTCTGGAGCGTGGTGGCGCCAGGTGTCAGCCTGGCCCTGGTGCCAAACCCCAGGCCGCCCCATCAGCTCGCGAGAGCTTCCTGATGGTGCCGGGCTCTGCGGCCTCCGCCCCTCCCTCCCTTTCCTGCACGCACAGGGACCATCAGCATCACGGACCCTCAGCTCAGGCTCACTGGAAGGGCGACCCTGGGCAGGCTACCCACATGGGGCTCAGCTGAATTACCTGTAAAACAGGGTGGCCACAGTGCCCACCCTGTGAGGCTACTGTGAGTTGTTAAAGAGATGCCACTCACGTCCAATGTCTGCCTCGCAATTAGCGCCCCATAAGTAAGTACTGGTGGTAGGTTCCTGCAGCAGCAGGGACCGGACTCAGAGCATCTCGGGGTTGTCCGGTGACATCTGTGTTGGCCCAGTGTTCATGAAACTGCTTACAGAAGCGCTGTGTGTGTGTATAAGGACCCCTGTTTGTAACCTGGGGAGACAGAGCCCTCTCCTCAGGAACTGGCGCATCATCACGCCTGAAAGGCAGGGCACCCTGCAGTGGATCGCGCACCCGCTTGGCCGTGGCTGCTGCAGGCCCACCTTACGCTGCGATCCATCTCTGCCAGCGCCATCTGTGGCTCCGGCTTCACGGTTCAATGACTGCTCCAGTTCATTACTTGCCGCTTTTCGAAAAAAAATCACAGTTTCACCGGGTTTTATCTGTGTTGTTCATTACAAGCTCCCTCCAAGGTGTTTGGGTATAAATTACCGAGCAGTGTTCATTATACTTTACTGTCAAAGGTGTTTTATTAAACTGTATGGAAACCCATCAGTCGGGACGGCTCTCAGGGCAAGAGGACCATTGCAGAGCGCAGCTCTCTAGCTGGACCGGCCGGCAAAGGGCCGGCACCGTTCACCGCAAGCAGGCTAAACCACCTGACGTCGCCGTGTCCTCTGGATGAGTTTTCACACCCAGGAAAATGTTTGCGCGGGAACAGTGCTGCTTGGCAAGAGAGCCGGCATCCCCCAGCCCAGACAGAAAGTCAACGGGGACCGAGAGGTTGGGGAGAGAGAGGAGACACAAATGTCTCATGGGGGCATGCGGGGCAGGCGATGACACAGTTCTTTGTCCTATTGCTCCGTGCTCTGCAGAAAGCTCGGAGGGAGTGGTCTCGCCGACATCTACTTGTCCATCATAGACATCAAGGGGATGATCTCTGCTCCCGCTGGTGAGAAAGGGCACCAAGGTGGACACCTGCCCCGTGGCCTTGTTGCCATGTCAACGTGCTGGTGACAGCATCACAGGGGGGTGAATGCTCTGAGGTTCTTGGGCTTCCGAGGAGGGTTACACGTGCAGACTGTGGCCAGTTTTTCTCTCGTTTAGCTGAACATGACCTCGCCATTAAAAGACCTTTGGAACCAAGTGAACTGTTTCTGAAGCGCCAGTGGGATATGATCAAATGGCCTGAGGAAGGTGCGTTCTCATTTTCCCCGTGGGTATGGCTCCTCTCAAAATGTAGAACGGCGTGCTCACGCCATCAGCAGTCAGCGAGCACGCTCAGTGGGCCAGGCACACCGCCATGTGTGGGGGGTGGGGGCGCGTACAGGACGTCTTCTGAAGATCGCGGTCCCCTGGGGAGACTGACTCGCAAACGGCAGTCACAGGGTAGTGTCGTACGGGAGTGAGGCAATGACGTTCTGTCAGGGCCACTGGTGTGGGCTGAATTGCACCCCCCAAAAGATACATCCAGGTATCTTTTGCCAGATGCCTGTGGACATGACCTTATTTGGAAGTAGTCTGCACAGTCTAGACTATCTGCAATAGTCCAGATGAGATCATACTGGTTTAGGTAGAACCTTCCATGTCTGGTATTTTTCTCAAGAGAAAGAAATTTGGGGACATGGGGAAGGACACGGGGAAGATGGCCATGTGAAGGTAGAGACAGAGGTGAGTTATGCTGCCGTGTATAAGCCAAGGACCATGAAGGACAGCCAGGATCCGCAAGGAAGTGGCAAGGCAGGGTCTCCCCTGGGCCCTTCAGAGAGAGCGTGGCCCTGTGCACCCTCTGATTCTGGGCACTGGCCTCCAGAGCTGTGAGAGGACAGAGCCCTGTTGTTTTGAGCCCCTGTCTATGGGACTATGTTGTGGCCACCCTGGGAAAGGAACACAGGCCCCGACGCAGTGGGAGCAGGGGCGAGGGGGAGGGGCAGGATTAGAAGCCCCTCCAAGACATGGTCATCTGAACCTACCTCAGAAGGTGAGGCATTAGCCCTTTGGGAACCCTGGGAAGGTGGCACCCAAGGTCAAGGACACAGGGACGCTGCAGCTGGCCGCACCTGGGAAGTCCACACAGCCTTGTGTGACATTCCAGGTCCGGTCTCCAGGAGCCCAGGAGCCCCGCACCTGCTCTCAGGTGTTGAAATGTGTGTTTCCCAGGCCCTGTTCAGTGGGGGTGGGGGATTGTACCCCTTAGGGTTTCCCAGGAGCACAGGATGCCCACAAGGTCACAAACTAGTGATACCAAGGGGATTTGGGGGACCTGGCTGGTGTCGAGGCTGGTGGGGTCATCAGCCTGGGTGTGGCATTGCTGAGACCAGGCAATACAGGGAAGGTTGAACTTGGGGTGGAGCAGGCCTTGGCCTTCAGTGGGGCGTCGGCGGTAGGGAGAAGAGGGTGCGGGAGTTCGCCTGGAATCTGTTGTGGGGATGGGAGGATGGGGGCCACTCCCCAAAATAATGGACACAGCTGGGGTTGGGGATGAGTGAGGGAGGCAGCTTATAGGGTGTTGGTTGTACCTCTCAAAAAACACGAGTCTGGTGACTAGGGGACAGCTGGTGTAGGTGCTGCCGTTGGCAGGTGGGTGCCAAGTCCTTGCTGGCACTGGTTGTGAAGGGAGCAGGGCCACGGTGGGGCTGAGGTTTGGTAAGAGGACCCACAAAAGAAAGCAAGACACAGCCATTCAGAGGGAGGAAGACCACATTGTTCCGGAGCCAAAGACGGAAAGACTTTCCAGAGACGCTGGGTAGCTCAGAGTCACATCTCACAGAGATATTTAATCCCCCTTAAGTCCGAAAAGCAATTTTCTCTGAGAAACCCCTGCTTTAAGGGGTCCATTAAAGGTGTGTTGAAGACTCAGGAAGGCTTGACTCCTCGGAGACTGGGCATAGGAGGCCCGAGTGGTAGGGAGGAGAGTGCGCCTCCTCTGTTCCCGATGTGAACAATAAAGACAGGAGGGCAAGTGAGCGTGAGCATGCGCCAAAGGCTGCACACCCATCATCAGTGCTTGGCTGTGACAGATGGCTTCATTAGGTGGTGCCTGGCCTGGCATAGCCTGTCTGCTGCCTTCGCAGAGTCGGCTCCGGTGGAGCTGGGCGCCAGCGGGCATTAGGGGCGCCTCTGTGCCCACGCCCTGTGATGGCACAGCACACTCCTTGCCCTTCCCCACGCAGGCTGGGTTTTTGTGCTTCACCTGAAGCCATCTCCAGCTTTGCCTTTGGTGCCCCCTCCCCACTTCCACTCCTGTCTGAACCCACCCCATCTTGCAGTCCCCTTCCCAAACCTTTCCAGGGTGCCTTGGCCATCAGGTCTCTGGGGCTTATGGAGGCCAAAGGTAACAGCTGTGACTTCTCCAGCATTGTGGGAGGGGAGGGTATCTCACCTGCCTTTGCCTCTCAGCCCAGGCCCCAATGCCCTGCGTGCTGTGTAAATTCCTGCTCCAGGGCACCTTCCCCCAGAGGGACACCTGGTTCCAGAACAGCCTGGCTTGGCCTCATGATGTGCTCGGCTCATGTTGCTCATGATGCTCATAGCCTCTCAGGGGCTCAGGAGGGGGTGGCGGTGGGGGTGAGTTCGGAAGAGTGGCTCAGGTGATGCCAGGCCTTTGAACCAGTTCAGGAGAGGAACCTGTCTGACCCAGGGGAGGGCACCACCGCCCCATCCCCTTCCCAGCACACAGAGACCAGAGCCCTGGGCACCCAGCATACCCGGTTCATAGCCAGCAGCTTCTGGGCAGGGACCCGGGCTGCCTGCCATTTGCTCCACAATAAAAGTGGGAGCACTGGCGTTCAAGGGGCTTCATCATATTAAAGCCACTGGTGCAAAGGCTCACACAGATGCCCTGAGTGTGGTTTTGAACTGAAAGCGAGAGAGTCCCCTCCTAGGGCCTCACCTCGCTGCCTGGAGAGGAACTTGCCAGTCTGAGACCGAGCGTGTTCTTGGACGTGCGCTGCGGCCAAAGTCCTGGAGGGCTGGGCGAGGCCACCGTGATGCTGGGGCTGCTGGTCGGGCCCCACTTTGAGAGCCTGAGGCAGGGGTAGGGGCTTGTTGGAGGGGCGTGCCCTTCGAGAAAGAACCGGGGGCTAGTTAAGAAGGCCTAGGGGGCAGAGGCTGAGCGAGGCTGTGGTCTCAGGGACTCTCTGGCCTTGGGTTTACGGCCTGTGGCACAAAATAGCTGAGCTGCCTGGCCTTTGAACCCCTGAGAGTCACCACCAGCCGAGCCCCCACAGAGCCACGCTGCGAGCCACAGGAGCCAACTTCTCAGCGGGGAACTGAAGTCAGAGAGGTCACGTCGGCCACACAGAGCCACACAGCTGGGACTTGGTCCTGGGCCGCCAGACTCTGCGCCACAGCTCGGTCCGGTGTGAGTCCTGCAGGCGCTCAGGCTCTGTCCATCCTCTGCCTGTTTCCTTGTAAGCAGGACCGTTCCTTCATGCAGGGGGGCGTTAACCCAGTGAGAAGACACTGAGAGCCCCCCTCAGATTTCCCAAGGTCAAGCAGGTGTGGGGTGATTCGGAGGCAGAGCTCTGGGGAGGGGTGCGGGCAGGGGGGCAGCCCTGTGAGCTCCGGGACAGCCCAGCTTCCCAGTAGAGGGCGGGAGCAGCTGGCTGGGCCACCTGCTGTCCTCGCACGAGGATCTGCTGTTTCCCGTATTGGAGACACGGTCCTCCCTCGCCACCCCCATGAAACTGATCTGTCCCAGCTGCTGGAAAATGCCAAGCCTTCTACTGGTCTTGTTCTTGCTAAGCTGCCCCACATGCCTACCTGGTTTGTCTCGCTTGGTGATGCCAGTTACAGCTGATGCTGGGGGTCTCTACCGTGGTAACAGCTGTGTGGTCAGGTGGGAAGGGACAGGGGATGTGGCCTTACCACAGGCCAGGCACTGTGCTAAATTCTTGATGTTCGTCATCATATCATTCCTTGTAACCACCCTAGGAGACAGGTCTTCTGTGGCCTCCAACACATGGGAAAGTCAGACTAAAATTACTTAAATTGCCCAAATGGTTAGTGACAGAGACAGAATTGAATCAGGGTTTCTTCCCTGGAAGTCTCCATTCCTAACCACTCTGGGAGTCCACCTCCTGATGTCTTTGGGGTGCGTTGATGCTGTGTATCAGGCACCCTCATGGGTGACGTTAGTCACTCCTCAATTTCACTAAAAAAAATACATTTATGACGCTAACTCCCAGCTTGACTGCTTTTGTAAACTCCCTCACCCGTTAGAAATTGTTTAAATTGTTTAACTGTTGCAGTTGTGGCTCATAAGTTCAGACCCCTTTCTTTCTGCAAGTGTTGCCTTGTTAGAACTTACGCTGTTGCTATGCGCACTTTGTACGATTTGTAGCCATCATTTAAAAGGCGGTGCACTTCGTCCGTGCATGAACTTCGGGTGGGGCGCTGCCGTGGTCCTGCTCATTAACGGTGATGACCCAGTGCATTTGTCATGCGTGAACCCCACTCACATCCCACCCCGGCCAAGTACTTCACATACGTTACCCCCAGGGCACAGACCGAGGCCGGGCGGGAGCAGGGGTCCACATTTTGCAAATGAAGAGACCCAGGGTGAGGAGGACGCAGCCTCGGGCGTGCGTGGGCCCAGCCAGCCCCACAGCCTGGGTGGAGTGCTGAGCCGGGGAGTCCCGTCTGCGTCACCGTCACCGTCACTGTCAGCCACTGTCACGTGTTGATTCCACACAGAGATCGTGAGGCCTTCCAGGTCTCCTGTGTGCGTTTCATGGAAAGTGGCCTGTGCACATTGTCTTGATGGCTGTCTCTGTCACTCAGTAACAGGTGTTGGAGGGGCACAGCCACATGTCTGGGTCAGAGCTGAGGGGGCTCTGTCGTCACCCACAGATGAGATGAGACACCAACAGGCTCTGGATGGGTCAGTGGTGGCCCTTGGATTTCCCTTGAGCCATGTCCTCATGCCTTTGGAAATCTGCCAGATGTGAAAATACTATCCCCTATTATTTCCCCATAAAATGCTTTAAACTATATCTAAAAAAAGCTTTTGACAAGTTGATAAAGTTAGTTTAGAGGACAAGTGTCTTGAATTCCTTCTTTCTCCTCACCAGCACCAGCCTCTGGGGCACCATTCTTGGCCAGCATTTGAAAAATCATTTCCCCAGAATATCTGCATTATTGGGGCAACACTGTTATCCGGGGCTGGGGAGGGCGCTGCACAGCCCTGCTGGGTTCGGTTTCTGTTCTTGCATTAGCAGCAAGACGCCCAGGCAGAGGCCTACAGTGCCCAGGTGGCCTGGAAGTGTGCGTTTTCCTTCCAGCCAGTGCTCCATGGGTGTACAGAGTGGGCGTGCGAGGGGATGGAGTCCACATGTGGCCGCACAGCCTTGCCTACGGTTACTGAGCTAGCCGATGGCGGGGCCAGAACTGGCCCCCCGCCCTCCGGTTGTAGGCCCACTACTGTGCACTTGGACCTGACCCTGATGATGCTCTTGGCTCTCCTGGCAGATGTTCGTGTGGAGGCTGCCCACAGGGTCTCGCTGTCACCCTCAGACGCTCTGGCCAGTTTCAGTACTGGTGTCCGAGCCCCACCATTGCTCCTTCGAAAACGGCGGCGTTAGGAGTCCAGAGGAAAGCTGGGCTAGTACTTCAGTCGTGCTTACCTCTGGTGGGCTGGGAAGTCTGTAGATGGGATTCTCTGCTGTCCTGCGTGTACATTCCGGACACGGGTGGATGTGAGAAGGGGTC
Organism: Macrotus californicus; assembly: GCA_007922815.1. Lineage (NCBI taxonomy): Eukaryota > Metazoa > Chordata > Mammalia > Chiroptera > Phyllostomidae > Macrotus > Macrotus californicus. The sequence continues at coordinate 19,154 of VMDR010002883.1, read as the reverse complement.
CCCGCCCAGTCATGACCAAGTCTAGGAACACAAACAGCTGCACGGAAGGACACGTGCAGCCCAGCACACTGAGTAATAATGAGCCCAGCCTACACAGAGGGTGGCAGAATGAGCAGGGGGTGCTGAACTGTTACACAGTCACCTCCCCTGTTACCTTTTTATGTACAAAAAGTGGCAACGCTGTCTCCTTCTGCCTAGGGTTACGGGGCAGCCGCAGCCGGGACGGTACAGACAGTCTGCGGGCTGATGTTACAGAGAAGAAACCTGGCTTCGCCAAGGTAACATGTTTCTAACTTCTAAAATAGCAAAAGGCAGCCAGATGTAGAACGGGGTCACTGGCCTCCTTGGGATGTGCTTGCATTTTGTTTTGCTTAGCCCAAGGTCGAAAGGACACAGCAGGAAATGCCCCCACGCTGACCGAGATCTGTGACGTCCCAGCGTGCCGTGTGTCTGCTCAGTGCTGCTTCTATAACCTTCGCTGACAGTGTGTGAACTTGCGGAGTCACGGGAGGGTGTAGTGAGTGCATCTCAGTCTTAAGCCCCAACAAATCTGCTGGAGACCAAGAAGGAGGCAGAGCGCAATGTGTGAAGGTGGAGGAGAGGGGCTTTCAGATCGAACTGCCAGGGCAGGTTAAAACCACGAAAAGGGCCAGCGGTCTCCAGTGGGGGAGGAAAATAGCAGGTCCTGTTTACAAAACGAGATGTTCCTGGCTCTAGAGGACAAAGAACCCTGCACACAATGCTTAACAGTGCCGGTCGCCCCCTGCCAGGCTCCGTCCGATTGCCTCACTCCGCCCTTCCTGCAGCCCTGGGCGGGGAGGGATGGGCATCGCCCCGGTTCTGCAGGTAAGGAAGCTCGAACTCGAGGTCCTCCAGTCCTCAACTCGACCCTCTCTCAGCTCATGGGCTGCCTGGCTCCGGCGCCCTGTCCTTACCTTGCTCTAAAGGGCGCATTTCGATCAACAGAACTTAAAATACGGACTTTCCTACCAGAAAGAGGTGTTGGAGACATCAGTTTATAAGAGATCTGCTGTCTTTCGCCAGTGGGTATTCTGCTTCCAACTCTTATGATTTTGAGAGAGAGTGGAATTTTGTGAATTGTGCTCTCAAAACAGATTAAAGCAGCAAGGTGTCTGTAAAACATGTTTTCTCCTGAAATGCTTGTTGTGGGCATTATCCTTGGATTTAGCTCTGTGTTTAATAAAGCTGACATTTCCCCTGAGACCCCCGGCCTGAAGTCCTGCAAGATGGAGAGAGGATGCTATTCTGGGTCCCGAGATTCAGTCCTCAGTATTTAAAGCCCTTTGCACGTGGAAGCACCAAGGTCACTGTCTGAAGATGTAAAGATGTGTGACGTCATTAACTGGCTCCTGGGGATGGAAATGAAGACGGTGGGCCACGAAGGGCCTGCCCCAGGGGGACCAGGCCCAGATCGATGGCTGCTCTTCTGCAGAAAGACACCCGCTGAAGGTCTCTACTACCTGTTCTTCACACTGAGCAGGCAAATTTCGGCCTGCTCCTGTTGATGCTAAAATTCACGAGTGTGCCTACTGTTGATACAGAGCTAGGGCCCGCGTGACTGGATGTCTGCAACACCCTCACTCACACGCTCACACCCGCACATCTGCTTTGGAATGACGGGTCATCTGTTTGAGAAAAGCAGTGACTTAACAGCAGTGACTTTGAAATTGCCCTCCTCACTTTGAGCTGTTGAGGCCTGTCCCTGTGTGCTCATCAAATGACATCAAATGACAGAGCCCTCCAAACCCAGGCCCTTTCATGCATCTCCTGTGAACCCGCCTCTCCTCTCGAACCAGCACAAGACCCCTCTTTGCAAAATCCGCAGAAGCTACAGACGTGACTGGCGGGCGCTCCTTCAGCCAGGCAGTGATTTAAATGGAATGAACTAGGGAATCGAGTTTCCTTCCTTCAAAATACAATGTTTAAATTTTCCTTTTAACAAAAGTAACGGGGACTCCATGTAGACAGGGAAAAGCAGAAACAGATAAATAAGAAAATGTTTGTATCTATTTATCTCCATTAGTTTCGTCAGGCATTGTCTTACACATGACTGTGACATCCACAGCTTTGGTAGCTGCAGGCCCGTTCCGTGTCATTTAAACTCTTTGTAATCGTTTTTTTTGTCATTTCTGCAGACGGTGACAATGCATTTCTGCAGGCCATGGTGTACGTGCCCAGTCCCCTTTCAAAAAAATCTGGATTCTCGCCAGCTTCTCCCGGCTGTATGTCAGCCTGCATCAAACCCTGTGCTTTCTAGTAAAGGCAAGGGCAGACGAGGCCCTGCACGGAGAAGGAGATGCTCCGATTTTCCCATTTGTCTTAAAACCGTCTCTTCTTGTCGCTACAAACCAAAGTGAATGTATATGTTTGAAAACGCCCTTACAGTCGGGATGAAATGCCATTATTGGCCTTGGTTTGTAGCAATTAGAGGGATGACACAGGGGTGTGACTGGAGCGGGTGCACTTGCAGTTAACGTGGAGGTGACCGTGGTGTATCTGTGGGGAGATGGGACCAAAGAACCCTTCTGGCAAGCAGAGTGTAGGCTGCAGAGCAGCTCTGGAAGAGGAAGGAATGGTCTCGTGGAGAAACATCTAGATTTCAAAGCTACAGGTCAGATTAGATGCTCATCCTTTGGAGAAATGCGTCACTGCGGAAACGGAAGTACCCTCACCCTGGTGGTTCAGGACCTGCCTTCTCTGGCCATCCACTTCGACTTAGGAAGTGGTGCCATCCTTAGTAATAGGCCTTAAGGCACAAATAGGAAGTTAGAGACGGTCGATAAAACCTATGAAACAATGAGAGCTGTTGCCAACTCTCCAAAAGTATATCTGAAGCATTTAAAAGGAATCGGTATCTTCCCGCAGCATTTATGAGAAAGAAAATGTGCCTGTGTGAGGGTGTGCTGCTGGTCAGGGATGGGGGGATTTACCAGCCAAGTAAGACACCAGATCCAGCTGTTCCTTCGACCCCTCTGTGGCCTTGAGCTACTTTAAATGCAAGACTATTTTCTTCCTTTCAAACTCTTACGTCAGTTTATTTTAGATAAAAGATCTCCTTTTTCAAAGCCATGCTCAATTAACCCAGTATAAAGGACAGACAGAGTGAGACTGAAATTGCTTAATTGGGGAAGGTATTTGATATAAAGGATGCTGATAGCTTTTTAAGGAAATTTTGTCCTGTTTTCAATGCAGTAGGTAACTTAGGCACATCAAACAGCCCCTCTGCCTCATGTCCTTGGTTTCCCAGCCCCAAAGAAGACCTGGACACAAAGAGACGTGTTGTATTCCGTTAGCTGTGTCCCCCAAGCTTGTGTTGAAATCGTAGCCCTCAGTGTCACAGAACGTGTTTGTATTTGGAGACGGAGCTTTAAAGAGGTCACTAAGCTCTGGCTAGTGTGGACTGAGTGCCAGCCTGAAAACCAAAGGGCCGCCAGTTTGATTCCCAGTCAGGGCACATGCCTGGGTTGTGGACCAGGTCCCCAGTAGGAGGCGTGCAAGAGGCACCCACACATTGCTGTTTCTCTCCCTCTCTTTCTCCCTCCCTTCCCCTCTTTAAAAATAAATAAAATCTTTAAAAAAAATAAAGGGGAACTAAGGTTAAAGGAGGTCATTAGGACGGCCCTGATCCAATGTGACCAGTGTCCTGATAAGAGAGTGGGACACAGACGCGCACAGAGGAAGAGCTTGGGAGGCCACAAGGAGCAGATGGCCGTCTACTGGCCGAGACATGGCGACTGAGAAGGAACAGACCCTGCCAACACCTTGATCTTGGACTTGCAGCCTCCAGAGCTGTGAGAAATCCATGTCTTCCAGCCCCAGGCTATGTCCCTCGTCTTGGCTGCCCGAGCAGAGTGACGCTGATCTTTGAGATGTTGGGTTTCATCTTTAACTATTTATTGGGTCTCAGTGAGCAACAGACTTGGGTAAACAGATCTTCCCAAACCAGAGTGCGATGCATAGCAGAGCATGTGGTGTTTCCTCTCTAGCTTCTCTCAGTTCATCGATTGGGGCTTCTGTCGAAGCTGCGTCTGAACAGCTGAAAAATCACAGGATGGGCCACCCTCGAGATCCCTGTCCTGGTCGTGTGATCACCTGCGTGGCATTATCTCCAGTCTGCTAACACCACGAGGCCGGGAAGCCTCCTCAGCACAGGGCCTGGCCCGTGGTCGGTGCTCCGTGAGCGTTCATCTGAGGAATGAAGGAAGAAATAGTTTGAGACTCTATGTTATGAAGATCGGAATGTGTGTCTAAAAAGGTTACATTCACTCTGAATTCACATCACCAAAACGTCAATGGATTGGGCGCGTGATGGGTTATTTCCATTTAAACAGTTTAAATCAAGCCAAATGCATTCCTTGCAAGTTCCGTTGAGACATGGTATGATGTTGACGTGAACACTCCCTCATTCCTGCGTGGGCCCGACGAGATCAGGTGTCTGCCGATGTCTGCAGCCTCAAAGGGCAGGCCGGAGCCCGGGGCTGTCTCGTGCCTTCCCGCCTGAAGCGGTCCTCTCCCACTGTCACCATTTCTGGCTCCACAGCTTCCCTGTGAGGTAGGAAAGGCAAGATTTTTTTCTGGAACCGGCTTCTGTCAGCACCGACCCCGGGAACAGTGTCAGCCTGCCGTGCTCAGCAGCTCTGCAGCTTCAGAGTGAGGCTCCAGCTCACGCCCACCATTGCTGCTCTTACCCCATCTGCTCACCTCTGATGGGACTGAAGTCACAGTCAAACTGGCCGGGCCCAGGCGGGGCTGATTCAGGGACACCCGCACCCCCCTTTGGCTCCCTGGTGTCCCTGCAGTGCACACAGCCTCGGGCTCCCGGCCGCCTTCCAGGCGTGGAGCCAGGCTGACGTCACCAGAGTCAGTCATTTCTGTCCTTTTTCCAGGCTGAGGTGACGTTCACTCATTCCTAGAAGCACAGCCCATGTTTCTGGGGCTCCTCGCCTACACCAAGGCAAGGCTCCCCCAGGATCCTGAGCCTGGAGGCCGGGCACCCTCTTCATGTTGGAGTCCAGGGTACAAGTCGTTTCTGGAATCCCCGCAGGCATGACTGTCTTGTCCTAGCTCTGCAGGGGTGGAGCCCCGGGCTCAGGACGGACCTCGGGAGGCTCGAGGGCTGGCCCGGCAGCCTTTCCACCTGACCTGTGCACGGGTGTCCCCTGCAGCGGGTTAAGCATCCTAGTCCTGGGCCTTATCTTCGCTTGCCCTGATTGGCCCCAGCTCTAGGGAGGGAGGAGCCCAGACCCTGCATGCTGAAGCCAGGTGTCCAGGCGGTGTGCATGCGGGGGCCGCCAGCCCAGACTGGGAAATGTCGCTCTAGAAAAATAAAACCGCTGCAGTCGCGGAGACGGGCATTTGTCCTTCCCTTCAAAGACCTGCCCGAGCCAGAGGCGTCCCTGCTGGCTGTGGAGTTGCAGGATGCACGGGGGCAACGATTTCGGAACTAAAGCAGCTAACCTGGGGGGCGAGGATCACTTCTGAGTCAGAGGGCCTGGCATGCAGACACCACATGCACTGCAGATTCTTGTCTGTAAGAGCAGCCACGGGCAGGGCTGTTTCAGAGATGGGACAGGGAGAGGAGCCTCAGAAGCGTGGGAGGGTTTCTCAGCCTCACCTACCCGCTGCAGTCACACTGGAGCTTTAAAAATGCTGTGGCCCGGCCCCCCCACCCCCGCTCCCCTCCACCACCAGGGGCTCTGACGTCACTATTCCGAGATGAGGCTGCCCTTGGGGCTCCCGGGCTCCCAGGGGAGCCACCTGGGCTGCAAGCCACCACAGGTCAAGCAGAGCCACCTGGAAAAAACTGCCAATGGTATTTGGATACTTTTTGAAAATGAAGTAAGTTTTAAGATGACTTTCCTGTCTCCTTCTTCACCGATCGTCATCTTTTGAATCTGCAGTTTCCCACCTGTCTCTGAAATATGACCGCGTGGGCAGTGAGGGAGACGGCCGTGGAAAGCGAGGAAAAAGGGAACCAAGGAAGTCAAGCTGGCCGTCTCCCCACGTGGAGCCGTGCAGGCCCACCGGGCTCCCCATGTGTGGCGCCCCCACCCCCATCAGAGTCCAGCTGTGGAGGAGCACCATGGGAGGAAATGAACAATCATCTGAAGAGAAGGACAATGGGCCTGTGCTGTCTTGTATCTTTGGAAGAGGACAGTTTGCTGTCACCACATGCAGGCCGCTCCCTGTGACTCAGTTCGCGTTTCTCAAAGTGTGCTCCCTGGGTCACCCACATTGGAGTCTGAGGTTGTCCGTTAACCTGCAGCTGCCTGGGCCCCGCCCACAGGTCTTGCAACCTGCCTCATGACTCCCCAGCACTTTGGAGGTGGGGAGCTCCTGCTCCCTGCGAGCACCCAGGATGCCCTCGGGCTCCCAAGTGAGACCTGTGGGGGCTGGGGGGCCGCCAGCGTTCTTTTGGGTCCTGTGCGGTTCCATGCAAGGGCTTGTTTTATGCACTAGAACAGTGGGCGTCCCCTGGGGGCTCGGGTCCCTGCAAGCATCACCCTCAAGTGCTGGGTCCACTGGTCTCCGGTCAGCTTCGCGCAGTGCGTCACCCAGGCACATGGCAAAGATGGTGGGATGGGAGAGAGATTTGCTCCGGCCCCCCCAGCTCACCACGCTGTTAAAAACCACAGCCCACTGTTCCGGACACTCTGGGGATTGCCTGTTAGAGCCTGCAGTCTGCTGGTTCAGAAGCAGAAGACACTCAGTCATTGTATGGGCAGCAACGGAAAGCCAGCCAAACCACCCCCGTCTCGGTCCAGTTCCCCCGTTCTGGCCGGTGATGCTCGGGCCCCTAGACCAGTCTGGGCAGTGATCAGGCTTCAGTGTCTGATGGCCGCTGTTTCGCAGTCTGGGGTTTGACTCCATGATGGCCGTCCTGGGGAGGGACTTGGTTCCAGTCTGAACCAGCAAAGGGCGCTGGGGACAGAGGCTGGGGTCTCACATACTCACATCTGCTCTTGGAGGAAAGCCAACCCACCTCCGCATGAGCCCATGCCCCGAGCCTGCGCCTTCCTCTGAGCCTATGTCAGGGGCCCCTGGACCTTTTGGGGGTGATTAGAAAAGTTTCACGACCCCATCACACCCACACTAGTAAATGAGCTGAGAAGGGACACCAGTGGCAGAGACCTCTCTCCGGTCAGAGGCGCGCTGCAGAGTGTGCTGCCAGCTCACATGCAGATCTGGGCTCCTCGCCCTCAGGAGGGATGCTCAGAGGGTGTGTTGGGGGTGGGGTAACAGATCTTGGGTGAGAGTACGGGGCACAGTGTCCCATTGGGCCCTGAGGGTTCTCTGCCTGTGTTCCAGGGGACTGCTTGAATAATTTTGATCTTTTTCCATTTGTAGGAGACTCTGGCGTCACCCAACACGAAAATGATTTCGTCCATGGTCATTTCTCAGCTGATGGATGAGAGCAAGTCCAAAGAAGACGGGGCCGCCCTCCCCATGCTGTGTGCGGACCCTCAGCCTCCCGTGTGGCCGGTGAAGCGGGCTCTGGCCAGTCGCAGCGGGGTCACCATCGACAGGGCCTTTGCCTTCCTCCCTGGCCAGTTAGGCATTCAGACACCGGCTGGGGCACAAGGACGCGAGACTAAGCTGCCCCCCAAAGAGGAGCAGCCGGGAAGCAGCCCCCAAAAGGGGTTTGCGTCCATTACTATCACAGCCAGGCGTGTGGGCCCCCCAGCCAGCACCCTGGTGTGGGGGACTGTGGGGGACCCGCTGTGTACCAGGTGCAAGGCGCAGGACCCTCTGCTCAGGGACCCCTCTGCCCTGGCCGGCAGAGCCCATCCAGGTCGGCACCGGGGGCCTTTTGCCTGCACAGAATCCTCCAGAAACAGCTCTGTGATGAGACTGAGGTTCCCCGAGGCCCATGTGCAGCTGTGTGACAGACACCAGTACTGGGTCAGCAGTGTGGACCACAGAGAGAACAGGTTTTCTCCAGAACCCCCAGGGTCAGGAAAGAGCCCGCTGCTGTTCAGCTCCTGCGTCCACCTCAGGGTGTCTCAGCAGTGTCCAAACGCCATCTACTATCTGGACAGGCCCCTCTCCGCTCCCATGGAGCAAACACCGCTGGCTGGTCCCAAGATGCACAGGTCCGTCCTGTCCCTCAACCTCCGCTGTAGTTCCCACGGACTGACACCAGATGGGGCAGGCGGCACAGCCAACGCAGGGCCAATCAGCAGCGCCCTGAAGCCGCAGCTCACGCAGGGGGGCCCTGGCCTCCTGGGCCCTCGCTGGACCCCAGCAGTGCCGCCCGCATTGGGGCAGGTGCACTTGGGGACTGGCACATGTCCTTGGGGTGGCTCCCCTCCATTGGACAATGCAGAATTCGCCACCGCAGGAGCTCAGCAGATCACTGTGAGGAAAGGCGAGGAGGCCGCTGCCACATGTTGTCACACCGGCATTCACGCCAATCAGCTGTCCATTCACATTCCCGGCTGGAGTTACAGGGCAGGTGAGTGACACTCCCATCCCTGTTGGGGACTGCTCCCACCCACCGTCCCCGCCAGGCAGGTATGTGCTCAGCGTGGACAGGGAGTTTCTTCTCCAGCAGGTGCTTACTCTGAGGAGCCTCCTCATGGGCTGTGCTCCCAGGCAGCGGTGGCGGACCGCTTGGGGTGGAGGTCGGTGCTGTGTGCATTTCCTTAGGTGACACTTTCACTCATGGTGAGACTTCCCTCGAAACTATGCTTCCAATGATACTTCCAGACCCCGTGCACCGAAGTAGGAAACAGTAGCTCCCAGGTGAAGTTGGTTTAGGCCCTCGTCGTTCCAAAACAGGCCGGGGACGACGGGCTACCGCGCACCCCACAGGCCTCGTCTCTCTGGTCCCAGTGTCTGTGTGTCCCAGGTGCCCAGGGCGCCAGCCTTTCTACTGTTCGGTCTGGTAGTTGGCAGTTGTGGGTTGGCTCCATAACAGAGTGAGTGAGTGTGTGCATGTGTGCACAGTAATTATGGGACATTTTCGAAGTGAAGCAAATCTGGGGCCTCTCCATGCCTAGCAGCAGAAGCAGAGTTTTCTGTTTCCTCAGTGGTGTTTTCTGGGCCAGCTTGGTCAGGACCTGTGGCTGTGGCTGCGGCTGCATGGCCTCCCTGGGCTGGGCAGGAGCCCCAAGGCTGGTGGGGCCCCCTCCTCTCCCCTCCCTGGGAGGTCAGGGAGGGCAAGCAGGCCTCGGAGGCCAGAGTTCCCCCTCGGTGCGAACTTCCGACTTCCTGCTTTGCTTTCTGCGGGAGACTCGGTCTACAGATTGGTGACTCTCCGCTCGGGGAAGTGTTTAAAGGTGATCGCCGTCAAACTGAAAGGCAGCATACGCGTGACGGTTTTACAGCGCAGTCTCTGTCCATTAAAGCTTTACTGATTAATAAAACCGACTGGAACATTTCAAAGCCATAACAGGCGCGGGAATAGGGAAGGGTGTAACTAACAAGGGTGCGCACACCAAACGCTCAGGGGTTGGTGAGGCGATCGGACGCGGCTTCCAGATGGACTAGACCGTGGGGGCACCTGAGAGGTGTGCCCGCGCCCAGGGTGGGAGACGCCAGCGGCATCAGGCTCGCTGGCACAGGCCTCGCACGAGTAGTTCAAGGACTCGCTGAAACCACTGACTTCCTCTTCCTTGGCAGTGAAGGTTCTGGAAATACATGACCTACACTGTAGTGAGCCCCCTGTGGGAGCACATCCTTGTTTTCGTGTCTCCTGCTGTGAGGTAATAATGTGCATTCATGGCACTTCCACTGAAGCGGCGTTCAGGTCACTAAAGCCAGGTCTCAATCCTCCGTCCCCGAGGAGGGGCGCGCGCAGAGAAAGCCCCCCAGCGTGTTTCTGGCTCTGGTGCGAACCTTGCCCGTGGCTGTGTGACTGGCTGTCTTAGACACAGAATCGGAGTTAACGCCACGTCTCTGGGGTCGACCCCGCAGAAAAGCGCTCCATCCGGGAGGTTCACCGGTGGGGGCACTACAGTGGCCCTGAAGCCTGTGGCCTCACTCGACCGTTTGGGGACAGGTGTTCATGGAGGCTAGGTCACCTTTTGTAGAACTGCTGATCTGTTACGTTGTGGCCCAGTGATCGGGGACCAGCCACATGAGCTCTTGAGGCTGTCTCCACCTCTGGGTAACTGGGGAGGGGGTGGGTTTGGTGCTCCCGGGGTCCTGTCAATCTTGAAGACGTCTCTGCTCTATTTGCCCGCAGTGCAGTTTATGACGGAAAGAGGTTCCGTGTGACGCTGGTCCCTCAGTCCTGAAGTTCAAAACCACAGAACCTTGGGCTCACCGTTTGGGGCACGGGCCGCAAGCACAGGGTGGGGCCAAAGTGCACGCACAGTTGTCCATGTGGGAAACAAAACGGCAGTGCTGCCACGAGGAGGAACGCTGCTCCGCACACTCACAGCTGCACACCTGCTTTCGCCTCGCTGTGTGTGTGTGAGTGTGCACGCCCACTCGTCTGCTCCTGCCCTTGTGTGCTCCCTCCCTCAAAGCTGGTCTGCAGCGACACGCGCTTCTCCCCAGGCAACAGAAAGCACTTCCAGTCCACGCCGGAGAGGCTGTGCCTGAAGCTTATAGGCACAGCTCACGCTCTCTAACCTCCGCCGCCTGTCCTAGCACGCCCTAGCCAGCGCTTCCAGGGGGAGCTCGCCGACCTTCCGTCTGGACAAAGTGCTTTAGCCTCGATGCAGGTCCCTTTCCCGCAGCGGCGACGCTCACTGAGCTCCAAGAACTGTCGGCGTTTCCCTGTCGGGGAACCGTTCTCTCGTCAAGGCATTCTTGCCAGCCTCCCGGGACGACGGCCTGCGCTGTGAGGGGGCTTCCTCCTTCAGTTCCCGAGCCTGATGCTCTTCACCTGGAGGGTTTCCAGATACCGCACGAGCGGCATCCTGTCTAGCCGGCCCGCTGACATCCGGCTGCACAGCGGGGGCAGCCCAGGAGGTCCTCCAAAGGAGGCCAGGCTGTCTGAGTGCCGGTCGTTAGCTTGTCAGTCAGCAAGTCCCACGCGTTGTCTCCTGCACGAGCCTCCGGGACATGTACCCCAAAAGGGCACTAGGATTCGGGGACCAGGGCACGTACACTCTGTGCGGTCCAGATAGGCTGTGACTGCCGGGATGAAGGTGCTAAGCAACACAGGGCACGTGTTCCCTTTTGGGGATCAGAGCTTAGGAGTCGGTTCCCTCTGCCCACCTCCTCAGCCCCCCTGTGTTTGTTCTTACGCCTCTGCTGTTAGCAAGCGTGCTGACCGCACCTGGTGCGTGGGCATCGGGCACACCTCTGCCTGTGTCGAAAGGGAGACTTTCATCATCGTTACTGCCGCTGTTGTCATCGTCGTCGTCGTCATCATCATCATCCTATCAACAGCCATAACATGAAGTCCCAGGTGCCAAACCCTGGCCTTCATCCACTGTACCCAGGACTCTGCACTGTTCGAGCCGTTCTGGAGAGAGAGCATCTTTGTCCCTATTTTGTAGGTGAGACAAGTGAGGCTTGAAGCTTAAATGACCTGCCCAAGCCCATGTGGCCTCAGGTGTGAGAGCTGAGAACAGTCCTGGTATCTGGCCCTGCTGTGCGCTTCCCAGGGACAGCCCTGAGCAGGGCCCTGACTCGACTGCCACTGTCAAAGGTGCTATGTGAAGAGTACTCAGGGACGTGAGGAGTAACACCATATCTGGGGGACAGTTGTCCTCACAGGACACGTTAGGAGAGTGAGCCACACAGTCCTTGGGTCATTTGGTGTACAAAGCCCCGGCATTTGGCACAGATAAAACCTGCTGGTTCAGAAACCCTCCCCATCTGGAACCTCACTCTCTGCGGTGAGCTGCGGGGGGACAGAACGGACACACACGGTTCTCTGCTCACCGCGTGGGGTGAGCCTAAAACAGCGCTGGCTTCCATATGTTACTTATCGCCAATTCCATTTTGCACCCCACGCCTGGAGCCAAAGCTTCCCCTGGTCCTGAGACATCCAAGCACGTGGAGCAAAACTCCCGGACGTTTTAGACGCTTTTGGAGAAGAGACTGACGAGTGCCGTCCTCGCCCACGTCTGTCCGCCCGAAGCGCCGATGCTCCGTGGTGGACCCTCAGTCTTAGACTCTTCCAGCCGGGCACAGGCATCCGTGATGTGGGTCCCAGGGGTCTCCAGTGGAGGATAGTGCCACTGGTGATGAAGGATGCGGAAGCCTGGAGAGGAAGAGTTCCCAAGGGACTTCCTTGCTGGGTCACCAGATGAGTGCTGTGTCTCCGAGTGTTCTAGCCCAGCAGCGGTGAGGGAGGTTTATTTCATGAAGCGAGGATGGACACCACTCAGGGAAGGTGACACCACAGACAGCGTGCGTCTGGGACGAGCCTGCCTTAGACTCAGCCTCACGTGCAGTTTCCCTCTGGGTCCCTGCCACTCAGCACCGTGCCATAAGCAGCCCCGCTGTCAGCAGGGCTGCACAAAGGTAGCTTTTACCGACTGCAGAGTGACGTGCTCTGTGGGTGTGTCGGAGGTCAGCTGTGTCTTCACTGTTGGTCCTTAAAGTTGCTACTCAGTTCTCACTGTTTGGAATGATAGTAATGTGAGGACTTGGCATATAGGACTGTTCCAGAGGCTGAGTTATTTCCTTTTGAAAAAAAAAAAAAAAAACCTTGAAATGGAATGTCAAGGTCAGAGAGTGTCGGCCTTTTTAAGTTTCTTGACACACTATGTCAAATTAGACTCCAGGAGAAACCCAGGTGAAGACCTTTTCTGACTGTGCCTGGCCAAGTTTAGGCAGCAATTTGCAAACCTCTGCAAAGTTCCAGATGAAAAATAGTGTTTTTCTCTGTTTGAGCTGGCATCTCTGATTGCTGCTTGTAAAGGGGAAGACTTTGCTTTACGATTCCTGTTTCTCACCTTGACCTTGGCCCTAGCTCACTCAGTGTCCCCCACCCCTCTGTTGCCTCCCACCTCTGGGCCTCAGTAGTGGCAACATTTGGCACCAGGTAATTTTCAGTTGAGCACTGTAGGGTGTTGCATAGCATCCCTAGCCTCTATCCATCAGATGCTTTAGCCAACCCCCGCCCAAGTTGTGACAAGCGCAAAGGTCTCCAGACCTTACCTGGGTGTGGGGAGATGACAAATCCGCTCTCGGCTGAGAGCCAGTTGCCCACACCGTGCCCAAACCTCCTTCCAGCTGTGGGTGCTCGCTCAGCAATACTCGCCGCTCCCCCCTCTGTGACCCACCCTCAGTGCGTCCTCCCAGCCCCACCTCTCCAGTGCTGACTCCCAGGACTTTTACGGCCTTTGAATGTGGTATGTTGTATTTGCTATGTCCCAGGGTCCTTCTTCTAGACAGCACTGTCTCTGAGGTCAGGCTCCAGGTCTGAGCCTTTGGCATTGACCTCTCCACGCCCAGCACAGGGCACTTGCTCAGGACTCGGGTGCTAGCTAGAGGACAGGTCATTCTGATGACCCAACAAAGCCCTGCTGATGTCAGTGTCACCTAAAAGCTTGCTGCCTTTTCTTGTTCAGGCCACCTCTCCCCGTGGCCGTGTTCAAACCTCTCTGGCAAGGAAAGGGCAGGGAGCCATGTGACATTCCTGGTCCAGAGGTAGGTCATGAAAAGTGAAGTGAAGGGTCACCTCCTCGCTGGGCTTAAAAATGGAGGGGAAAAGTTTTAAACTGTTGTTTTTCTCTAAGAATTCAGTAAGAATAATCAACTAATGTCATGGAACAACTTTATTGCCCTTCAGGTGGTCAAATGCAATGCCTAAAAAAGAAAATGCATGAACGATGTTACAGACGTATTTTGAAGGTGTTTCTGTTTGACGCTTGGCAAACCCGGATGAGACAGGGTCGTTTCCCCGGAAATCTTGACCGGGGCGTTCAGACCCTTGCCCGCAGTCCTCACGGTCTCTAGAGGATGCCCACGTCAGCCAGCCTGCTGTCTCCATGAAGAGAAGGGCTTTTTTCCTTTTTTCTGATTAACTCCCTCAGTTGCAGGAATGGGTGCTGTCCCCACAATTGTGTAGGAACAGTCATTCGGCCGGGCCGCTCGCTCAGGTTTGCCAAGGAGGGTTAGAGGAATGGGCCCAAGGCCTGTGTCAGGCTGACGAGATGATGGTAGGGCTTGTAGACGAGGACTCCGAGTGCCCCGTGAACGAGAGCAGTGGTGATCAGGGTGACCCAGGGCAGCACCGTGGGCTTGGCATGGGGGCCCGTCTCGGTTTGAGTCCCGAGCTGCCAGTCGCTGACCCTGTGTTCCCTGCCTGGGGTGATTTACCGAGGAGCAGCGAGCGTTGTGGTGCATAGTGGGACCTCAGCACGTTGTAATCACCATCAGTCTTCAGTTTCACCTGAGCTGTCTTCAGGAGGTCAATTTGGACACGATTTTAGAAAGAGGAAGTGATAATAGCACAGTGAATTCTGTAAGGAAAGGTATTTCTGATATAGATGGCCCTAGAGAAAAGCAAAAAAATGTCAGAAACAGGTGATGTATTTAATTCCTTTGGCTTGATGGGGCTTTTTGGTTTTTGGTTTTTTTGCTATTTTCCAAATTACCTTAAAGCAGAAGCTTAGATCCTTCGATAACATGTAGTCTTGTTTTCTGTTACGGACCAACATTGGGGAACAAGAGATGAATGACAATGGCAGGACCAGCTGTAAACTCACCCATACTGTGTCGTGTGACAAGTTTGTAGGTGAACGAAGAATCTTGTCCACCTCGCTACCACAGAGTCATTGATTCCCCATGTCTGGTCTTAGCCTCGGGAAGTCATAGAATGCCGTAGTTCACATATGCGGCATCCTAGTGACCCCAGGTGGTCCAGTGGCTGTCATCACAGTGTGGAAAGGTGGCCTTAAGCAGTGGAGGACACTAGACAGATCTGGGATGTGTTTTCAGAGTATCTATGCCAGATCTCAGGCTGGAATCTGAGTCTGTGCCACTTGGATTAAGAGCTCTGTTCCTGATCAGTAGGGGGTAAAAAATAATGTCCCTCTACCCAAGTTCCCTCTGGGGCTCCTATACAAAAGATATATTTAACAAGAGAAACACAAATATGTTTATTAACACGTATTTCTCATGTGCACATGGGAGCTACTGCCCACGGGGAAGTAGTAACTCAAAGTGGTGGCTCAGAACTCTGGCTCATACACCATTGTCAACAAAGAAGAATTCTGTGGGGAAAGCAGGTGCAGGCACCCAAGGCTGGCAGAGGGCAAAGGAAAACACATGAAAGGAAACTAATGGTGGGTAAAAGCTAGCGAACTTTACGCTGATGCCTCTGTTGGCATCTCCAGGCTGGCAGGGTGTAAAGCGGTCCCCGGTGATTAACTTCTGTCCTTGTAGAGGAGAAAGGAGGGACACCTTTGTAAATTTATGTCACGCTTTTGGGCAAATAGGGGGAGGGCAGAGAGCTTTCCTTGTGCCTGCTTCTTCTCGGTTGCCTTCACCTCAAAGTGACCCTGATGTTAAATGTTCCCTGGGGAGCAGCATCACGCCCAGGGGAGAGTCACCGATCTAAACTAGGAACCAATGACTGGTGCCACACTGTTAATTAAACTGTAGACTTTACTCCAGTTTTACCCGTTTTTCCACTGATGTCCTTTTTCTGTTCCAGGATCCCATCCAGGACACCACGTTGCATTTAGTCATCATGTCTGGTTATGGTAATTTTTGACATTCAGATGCTATTCTTAATCTTTTTCCCTTTGTTTTCACTGTCAGGCTCAGAATAGACTTCTTTGGCCCACATTCCTGTCTAGCTCCCTTCTTTAAAGCTGTACACCCTCTGGATAGATTTCCTCAGAGGGTGTAAGGTCAGGAGCTATTTTTCCTAAATGGTTTACCAGTTGTCCACCAACTATTGATGAGATAATACGTCTCTACTGGTTGAAAATGCCAGTCATGGATTAAGTTGGTGCTTCAACAAGAATTTCCCTGATTTATGCCTTTGTTTCATTCCGGAAACTCATGCCTCTTGAATATTGTGACTCCCAAAAGCGACTCTGTTACTGTCTGTGGATTTGAAGATGGAGAATGTTTTAGACAGTGATAAACAGAAACTGTTGGCATCGGATGTAGCTCATTTTGGCAGGAGTCAGGCGGTGAGAGACTGGCTGCCATCGTGCCTCTCCAGAATTTGGTTATTTTATCTTTAAAATGCCTCCTCAATCCAATCCAATCCCTGTCTCTGAACTGGAAGAGCCTAGCGGCCTCATGTAAGTGCACTCATATGTCATTGGTCTTTCTGTGACTGGCTTCTTTCACCCAGCGTGACGTCCTGCAGGCCCGTCCGTGCTGTAGCCTGCGTCCTTACTGCCTGCCTTGTCCAGGCTGGGTCGTGCTCTTCTGCGTAGCCAGGTGTCTGTCAGTGGGCGCCTGAGTTGCTTCCACTTCTTGGCCGGTGTGAACTGTGCCGCGATGAGCGTGCACACACACATTCTTGTCTGAGCCTCTGCTTTTAATTCTTTGGGCGTCACATACCCAGCAGTGGAATTGCTGGGCCCTGTGCCGGTTCTGTGTTTGATTTTCTGAGAACCCACCACTTCAATTTGCACAGAGCAGCTGCGCCATTTTACATTCCCAATGGCAATGCACAAGCTTTCCAGTTTCTCCACACCCTTGTGCACACTTGTTACTTTCTGATTTCCCAGTAATAGCCACCTTAGTGGGTGTGAAGCGGCATCTCGTTGTGGCTTTGATGTATGTTCTCCTAAGGACTCCCTAGTGACACTGAGCATCTTTTCAGGGTCTTATTGGCTGTTAGTGTATCTTCTTTAGAGAAATGTCTATTCAGGTCCTTCCCCGTCCTTTATTCAGGTTATTCTGTTGTTTCTATTCCCCCTTTGAAGAAAGCGCTATTGTGAATGGATGTGGAACATTGAAAGATTTCTTATGTACCTACTGGGATAATGATAGGATTTTTCTGTTTGGTAAACGTGGGGAATTACATTGCTTTTCCTCTGTAAACTAACTATGTATTTCCAGGTTAAACTCTAGTCACAACACAGTACACTTTTAAAAAAATGATTATACGGATGGACTCCTCCTCTTCCCTCCCTGCCTCGCCGACTGCAGGCCCTAGCCATGAGGGGCTCAGGGTGTGGGACAGCCTGCTGAGCCTCCTCTATTTAAACCGCCTGGGACCGGCAGTAAATGTAACCGCTTAGGCAGGCCCAGCCTTCCCTTTCAGCACCGATGGTGCTCCCTTAGCAGCTCCTGGGACCGCCATGGCGCGTGTGGTCTGTCGTTGACTGAAACGCCGGTCACCGTGAGCCAGAGGACCATGGGCACACCCTACACGGTCTCGTCCTGTCGTCCTTTCTTCTGACATTTCCCGTGGACAGTGATACATTCAGCAAACTTTCCTTAGGTTTCTATTCTGCCTCAGCGATTCTGTTCTCAGCTCTATTTAAATTCATCTGCTTTCGACTTCAGTTAGCGTATTTGTCATTTCTGGGAGTGCTTTTTAGTCTTTTTGGAATCACTCTGGTCAGTTATGTAGTCTCTTGCTCTTCACTTAAAATTGTAATCGACTCTTTTATTCCTTCAAACACTTCGATTATTTTCTGTCCTGCATCTGATGTGCCTCATATCCGAGGTGTAAGCGGGCCTGACTCTGCAGTTTGATTGTCTGCTGACTTTGGGTGATGGTGATGGTTTCTTGCGTGTGTTGTGACTTCTGTTTCATGTGGTGGGTTGGCCCAAAAGTCCATTTAGTTTTTTCTGTAAAATAGAAGACACATTTTTCATTTTCACCAATAACTTTATTGATTTGCATATTTTGAGTAGGTCTGCTGCCTCCTGCTATTGGCTTCTGGTGCGCAGAGGTCAGGGGGATGCTGCTAAACATCTTCCAATGCAGGAGACAGCCCCCCAGCAGAGAATTGTTTGGCAAAAAGGTCAACAGCACCAAGAATCTTTGCAAACCACTTTGGCACATTCGATCAGTCACAGCACCTTCTCCACACACTGAACAAAAATTTTTTTTTTGCATTTCAGTTGAGTTTTTACCTTTCTTGAAATAATAAAGCATAATATGCCAAAAATGTTGTATAACTTCTCCCATCTTCAAGGTCAAGATAGCTGCCCCAAAATTCACCAATGTTGATTCGTACTTTTAATGCACGCTGATGTGACAGCCGTCACCGAACAGTCTGACATTGTTTTGAATGAAGTTAAGGACAACTAAGCATCCTAGAGCCATCCTACAGGAAAACCCAAACGGACTTTTTGTCCAACCCAGTATATTGTTACTGTGATTCTGAGCTCGTGTTCATTGGAACGTTATCGGTGGAAAATCTCTGAGCCCCTGCAGAGATTTCCGTGCTTGTCCCAGGTGGGCTTACATTGTGCTAAATTTTGAGCTTATGGTTGCTCCTACTAAGCAGGTCGTGTGAATTTTGGCCCCAATCCTGAAGGGGGATCAGCTCGTGACTATGAACTGAAATCCCATGCAGGGGTTTCCAAGTTGCATTCCCACATCCTCAAGTGCCAGGTTTTGTCTCCGGGGCTCTGCTTGGCCTTCAACCCCAGCTCTAGGTGAGCAGAAATCAGCCACAGCCCTCAGGGCAAGCAACTTCCTCTCCACCGGCCCCCTGGAGGGTGCCAACGCAGCTCCAGGCTTCCCTGCCAGCTGAGCCGTGCATGTGACGTGCGTAGTTATATTTCCAGAGTTTTTATTTGCTCTGTGACAGAAGACTTTGGGAAAGCCAGTCCACTGCGCTGCAGAACATACAAGGTCTCACCCATTTGTATTTGTCCAGTAAAACTCTCAGTTGGCCGTCCATTAAAACATAATGTTAAGGTATATGGGGTTATAAAAAGTTAAATTTCCAGATGAATTTAATGTTCATCATTACAATACTAATTTTCCTGTGCATGTATATTGTATGCCTCTTAATTTACATAATTAGACTTAAAGGTGTCTATTCTTTAAGTTTTTCCCTAACATTATTGCCTTTTTCTAACATTGTGATAGTTTTCTGTTATTCAAAGCTCTTGGCAAATATATGAAATAGCTAATGTTCAGGTGTGGTGTCTAAACTTTTTTTTAATTTTTAAAGATTTTGTTACTTTATTGTTGTTCATTTACAGTTGTCTGCATTTCCCCCCCACCACTCCCCCCCCACCCCAGCCAATCCTACCTCCCTCCCTTGCTCCCACCCTCCCCCTTGGTT